>WSFP011477824.1:0-16673 GCA_009831015.1 Picea engelmannii
GACCTGGTGGTAGCCAGACTTAAGATCAATCTTACTGAAGTATTTAGCCCCCGTGAGTTGATCAAGGAGGTCATTGATTCGGGGAATCGGGTACCGATTTCTGACTGTGATTTTATTCAGAGCCTGGTAATCAATACAGATTCACTAGGTTCCATCTTTCTTCTATACCAGCACGATTGGGCTCCCACAAGGTGATGAGCTAGGGCAGATGTGCCCCTTATGGAGCAATTCTTGGATCTATCACTTGATCTCCTCATTCTCTAACAAAGAGTGATGATAGACTAGCCCATTGGGCAGCCTTGCGTCAGGGGTCAGATCGATGGGGTGTTTGACCTGGCAGTGCAGAGGTACCCCTGTAGGTGAGGAGAATATATCTGAGTATTCTTCCATGACCTTATCTACTTTCTTTTGTTGTGTGGAGAGGTCGGCCGTAGATACCCTGGATGTGGCTGTGATCTTTTGCTTATTCAAAGAGTGAATCATGAAGAAGACAAACTTCCCTGTCTGATAGATGACCTTCCTGCATTTCTTAGTAGAGATCAAGGAAATAACACTAGGTGGGACTGCCTCGGGTATCCTGTACAATTTTCTCTTCAAAGTAATAATAACACTATGAGGCCTAGACTCATATACAACATGATGTTTCCATAAATAAGGTTGGCCCAAAATAACATCACAAACTTCGAGAGGAGAAACATCACACAATACCTCATCTTTGAAGGGCTTGATGTCATATGATAGTCAACACTGTTGGCTGACACAGAGATCGCTTCCTTGGTGGAGCCATCCAATGGTGTAGGGTTGTGGGTGCGGCATTGTTGGCAGGGCCAGCTGCTTGACAACCTCTGCTGAGATGAGGTTCTTCTGGCTACCACTATCAACGATGAAGTACAATGGGGTTCCTTTTACCCACATCTGTGAATGGAAGAGGCGCTCTCCTTCTTCTGGCTCATCTGGTTTACCAGGCTGGAGCTTGGTGGTAGAAACAGTGGCACTGGGTTCCGCATCAATGATCTATCTTCCCATTTCTGGTTCTAGCTCAGAGTCAGAATCCGCATTTGATTCAAAGGCTTTCACTTCAGCCACCAGCGACTTCTTTGAGCGGCAGTCAACAGTGTTATGCCAAGGAATCTTATGGAGGTCGCACCACTTCCCAGTATCTTTCTTTGTCTTTCCGATGTCCTTCTTTGCTTGCGGCTTGGATTGGTTTTCCTAATACTGTCCATATTTTCTCTATCCTTTGTTCGATGGGTTGGGGCCTCCCTTTCCTAACTTTTGTTGTGAGGGGTTCCCAGGCCCAAATTGTTGCGTCTTTTGTCTAAGCTTCTGCTCGATTTTGATGGCATATCGGTAGGTTGCACCCAAGGATGAGATGTCCAGAAATTCCATTTTGGTCTAGATGTATCTATGCAGAGAACCACGATACTTGAGCACCAAATGTCGCTCTGAATCTTTGATACCCAACTTGGTGCGCAAGGTATGGAAGATATTTATGAAATCTAGCACTGCTTGGTCTCTTTCTTGTCGTAATGTGGTCCATTTGGTATACAGGTCGTCATAACTTCTGACAGGGTAGTATTGTTCCTTAATAACATCTTTGAAGGATTCCCAGGTGGTCGTGACTGAAAATAATGAGGTTTCCTCTATTTCCTTTTGCTCACAGAAAGTTTCCCACTAATCTTTGACATGGGGAACGGCTTTGAGGAGCGCAAAAGTAATTTTTTCTCTATTCGAAAAGTTATGAACATAAAAATACCCTTATAGTAGATTCAACCACTTGTCTACAGCATCTGCGTCTATATGACCTTCAAATATAGGAATATCGAATTTTATTTGTACCTTGAAGGGGGCGATGCCTCCGTTCAAAGAAGATGTGTTGCCTATTGGTAGTCGACGAAGGATTTGTGTGAAACTATCCATCATCTTGTTCATCTGTTGCATGAGGGATTCCTCAATCAATAGTTTGAAAGGATCTCCTGTCCTGTCATATTTATTTTCTCCTTCCATGGGAGGTCGCTTGGGCATGTGAGAGATTTTGTCCTCAAGAGAAACAAGCTCGAGACCCAACTCTTTGTACTCCGACCTCGTTGGGGACATGCATTAAGACGACAAGGAATAGACTGCTCTGAAACCACTAATCCAGATTTTATGAGCAGAACAAAATGAATACAGATTGTTAATAGGTGCTTAACACAAAATAATAGAGATACAGTAAAACTAGTTTTCTATTCGATAACGAAATAAGTTGAAACTGTAAAATGCAGCGGAAACAAGCTTGTTGGAATGGTGGTGGCTTATCTCTGAGAAGAGATGTGACGGCACCACGCATTTGCTAGAAGAAGGTTATAATGAGGCTCTAAAGGCCTTTTTACACTAAGAAAGAATGCACAAAACCCTAGACATCCAAAAACCTAACCCTAGGAGATGAAGCGCCAAAAGTCATGTGGGTCCCGTTTGGGTAAGTTAGTACATCAACTTCCTGGGGTCGTAACTTTTGCATACGATCTTCATTTTAGGCGTGTGATATCCCGTTGGAAAGGTATCGTCGAGGAGATTAATTTTGGGGGATCAATATTACTTTGGCTATATTTTAGGAGCCTGATCCTGAAAAACATTCATTTAGACCCTCAAAATGGCCCCGGAAGTTAAAACTGCTAAAAATAGTAAATTGCCAAAATTGTCAAAAACCTATTTTGAGCCAGTTGGAAAAGGTGGGTGGCCACCAATATCCATTTTAATCACTTTGTTCCAAGAGAATAAAATACTATGGAATATTATTTGGTTGTTTCTACAAGTAATTTTAAAGTTCCTTTCCCCCCTAAGCTCAAATATGATGTGAAAGTGAAGTATAGACCCTCTATACCTGACAATGTCAAGAATTGGAAGGTCTTTGAGGATGATCTTGAGATCAAAAGATTTATGGAAACTGTGGAAGATTTTTTTTCTCTTCATATTGATCAAGATCATGATGATGCCAAAAGACCTCATTCTAATATTTTCCTCAATAAAATTGCAGACCACCATATTGTTCAATTTCCCAATAACCATATTCCAAAAGGACTAGTTCCTTGGAGATATTGTATGACAGAAATGATTTTGTTGTGAAGGTTAAAGGTTCAACCAAAAATGTTGATGTGACTGAATGCAATTTAGGTACAGAGGAAAATACAAAGTATGTGAAATTGTCTAGCAATTTGTCAAAGGAGAAAAGGGTTGAGTATGTTAAAGTTTTGAAGTAGTTTGCTGATGTATTTTTCTGGAAATATGAAGATCTACAAACATATGACACCAACATTATTGAACATAAGATTCCTTTGAAAGAGAAGACCAGGCCATTTAGGCATAAACTTAGACATATAAATCCCATGTTGTTGTCTATTATGGAAAAACAAGTTAAGAAGATGATTGATGCCAAGATCATCATACTTTTAAGGTACTCTAAGTGGATGGATAACTTGGTCCCTGTGAGGAAAATGAATGGCTAAATCAGAATTTGTGTCAATTTCAGAAATTTGAATAGAAGTTCCAAGAAATATAATTACCCCTTGCCAAAGATGGAGCATATTTTACAGAGAGTGACTGGCTCATCAAGGATGTCTATGATTGATGGCTTCTCAAGCTACAATCAAATCTTTTTCCTACCTGAAGATAAAGAGAATACAACCTTCACTACTCCTTGGGGCACATTCATGTATGCTAAAATTCCCTTTGGACTAATTAATGCAAGAGCAACCTTTCAAAAAGCAATGGATATTTCCTTTATTGGGGAGAAGGACAATTTTTTGGTCATCTATATGGACGACATTACAATGTTCTCAAAATCCGATAAGGAACATTATCATCATTTGAAAAGGGTCTTCCTTAAGTGTAGAAAGTTTGGTCTCTCTCTCAATCCTAAGAAGTCTTTGTTTGCTATGAAGGAAGGCAAGTTATTGGGACACATTTTATCAGTGGAAGGGGTAAGGATTGATCCAAGTAGAGTAGAATCCATCCATACTCAGTCTCTTCCTAGATCCAAGAAGGAAGTTCATCCTTTCTTAGGTAAAATCCATTTCCTGAGAAGATTCATCTATAACTTTTTTGAATTGGTTAAGTACATCACATCTATTCTTAGGAAGGGATATGAGGTGAAATGGACTGTTGAAGCTCGAGATTCATTTGACCAAATCAAACAAGCCTTGATTGAAGCACCTGTTCTCATTATCCCTAATTATTCCAAGGAATTTATGATATTCTCTTTTGCCTCATATGACACATTGGTTGTTGTCCTTCTTCAGAAAAATACAGAAGAGTTAGATCAGCCTATTTCCTTTTACGACAGGGCATTGAGGGATGCATAGATGAGGTGTGATATTATGGAAAAGTAGGCTTATTCTTTGGTTAAATCCCTCAAATATTTTAGAGTATACATTCTGCATTCCAAGATCATTTCCTATGTCCCATTAGCCTCTGTGAAAGAAATACTTATCCATCCTAACATAGATGGGAAGAGGAGAAAATGGATTTCCAAAATTCTAGAGTTTTACCTTGAAATGAAGACCACTAAGTTGGTGAAAGGCCAAGGTTTAGCTAGGTTGATGGCTGAATCAAATTGCAAAGAACTGGGGGTTAATTTTATGAACCTAAACTCAGAAAATCAGCAAGTTGATTTTGTTGACAAAATCTCTCATATCAGTCCCAACTTGGTAGAATGCACTTGGTACAAAGACATAATTTATTTTCTGAAAAAGTTGCAGCCTCCTAATGGTTTGGAGAAGAACAAGGTAAGATATTTGAAGATGAAGGCAAACAAATATTGTCTCATTTATCATATGTTGTATTGGAAATATCCTCTAGGGGTTCTCTTGAGATGTCTAGATCTGCAGGAGGCTCAAAAGGCCATGACTGATTTTCATGATAGCTTGTGTGGGGGTCATCACTTTTGGAGAACCACAGCTTATAATATCCTCAGAACTGGGTATTTTTATCCTATCCTTTTCAATGATGTTTGTGCAAACATTAGAGCTTGTGATAAATGTCAGAATTTTTCTGGAAAATAGCAGCTCAAATCTTTTCCTTTGAAGCATGTGGCGGTTTCTAGCCCTTTTCTGCAGTGGGGACTTGACTTCATTGGGGAAATTCATCCAGCATAAAGTGGTAAACACTGGTGGATCTTGACTACAACTGACTATTTCACCAAGTGGATAGAAGTCATTCCTACAAGGAGTGCCTCCCACAAAGTAATCATTAGTTTTCTTGAGGATATCATTTCAATATTTGGTTGTCCAAGAAAGATTGTTACTGAAAATGTTGCCTCTTTCAAAGTTGAACCATTGATCAAGTTTTGTGAGAAGTATGGGATTTCAATAGTCCATTCTACACCTTATTACCCCTAAGGAAATGGTTTAACAGAGTCTTCTAACAAGAGCCTTGTAAATATCATCAAGAAGTTACTGGAGGATAACAAGAAAGCATGGGACTCAAAGCTAAAATTTTCCTTATGGGCTGATAAAGTTACTACAAAGAGGTCACTTGGTATTTCCCCCTTTCATCTTGTATATGGGATTGAAGTTGTTTTTCCTACTCAGCTTTCCTTTCCTGTGGGAAAGTTCCTTCAGGATCAACAAGGAGAACCTAATGATATGGTCAGGAGGATACAACAACTAGTAGAAGTACAACATACTAGGGAGAAACTCCTTGATAAAGCATGGAACCATCAATAGAAGAAGCCTTTGAAAAGAAGGTAAGAAAAGAATATTTATAGCTGGGAGATCTAGAGCTCAAGTGGGATGCACCCAAGCAAGACAAAGGAAAACATGGAGGTTTATGAAGCCTTGTGGATTGGTCCTTTCAATATTTTTGAGGTGTTTCAAAATAATATTTATAAATTGCAGAACTTGGAGGATTCTGAAGTTTTTAATGGCCTTGTTAATGGGAACTTTTTGAAGAAGTATTCTTCTTGAGCCAGGAGTGGTTGTCCCATCCATTGTAAATATCACTTTTTTTTTTCTTTTTTTTTGAATAAATGACCCCATAGCCCTATGATAAGACATTGAAGTTGCTTGTTCTTGGCAGCTCACATGGAGCATGCCATCCCCTGTGGAGCCAATTTTATCACATGAAGTTTTCATGGGTCAAATTCATCCTTAGGTTTTTAATTTTTTATCCACTAGTCTTTTTAAGTTTTCTTTTGATTTTCTCCTTGTGGTTTTCTTAGGTATTAGCTCAAAATAAATGAAAGGTTGGAGGTTGTCCCACACATTTGGATCATACCTATGGTTTATACCCTTGGTTCATTTTGTTTGGTTTATACCTTCATCTCATCACATGATTAGACAACCATCACCCTCATGCCACCACTAGTCTGACATGTCACTACCTAAATTGTGTGCTTAAACCCCTCCACTATGTCCCTCTACCCATTAGAAGGTCAAATCAAACTCCTTCTAGTACGTTGCCAACTCATCGGGATTTTTTGTCGCACATCTTGAGTACACCTTTTATCTTTATCATTATTTCATTTATGAAGCTAATGTCAATCGATCTCATTGTTTTCAGCATCCATGTTTTAAAAGGAAATAATTGATATTTGGTCATTAAAGTTGTCTAACAGTTTTATCAAATATTTGAATTATGCTCCTAGTTCGTCACCGCAGAAACTACTAGTCCAGACAGGCGTTGCATATTCTGCTATAGACTGGATGATAAAGGGGAATTGAAGGTTAGAATGGTTGCATGCAGTTTCATGCTATCTGAAGCACATCTACAGTCAAGCCATAGTTTCCAGGTACTCCTTGATTCGTCTAAGATTTGTTGAAGATCAATTTAAGGCTCTGCTAAATTTTCGTAGCACTTGGCATTGGGAATTGTGGATTCCTTTACCAATCGGCCCCTTTAATCTTGCTATCCCCAAATTCTCATCATATGTGCAGTTTTTTCATCCTATTCCATTGCAATTGAACAAATCCTGCTATCAAATTTGTTGTGCCTATATATTTCTTAGCCCTTGTTTTCTATGCTACAGAAACTGCTACGAATTACGCTACAAATCCCCTATTCTAACACTGTGAACTTGTACATAAAATTTAGCATTATTATCCTTCAATTGCATGTCTTGTATCAGTTGAAATCCTTTATATTTTCATTGTTACTCCATGTCCAAAATCTGTCTATGTTGAAAGTTTGAAGAGCCTTGTTTATTTAAATGATGATGACCCTGCATGGTGGTTATATGTTATCTTAAAAATTTTGATAGTGTTGCCTCCTTGCATATCCTTTTTCCTGAAGGGTTTTCTTCCTTTCCTTAAGCCATCATATTTCTCTTTCATTAGCTCGGAAGTCAAATTGAAGGAAAACCCTAAAGCCTTAAAGAAACCATATTTAAAAATACCACCATTCAAACCCTAAAGACCTTTTTCCTTGTTTGGCCTCTCATACCTCTCCGATCATTGTAGTGTTTTTCCTCCTGTTTATAGAAAATGGATACACCTCAACAGAAGAAGTCTCACAAGGATGGGAGTGTAGTCAGGACCGAGCCTTCTATTATTCACTTGTTTGATGTTGAACCTCTGATCAAAGAGATCTTATAAAGGGTTGGTTGCCTAAATTTCTGTCAGAATATACAAAGGGGACATCCTGAGGTAGCCAGGGAGTTTGCATTAAACTTTGATGGAACTAAAACCAAGGTGGGAACCCTTGAACTTGAGGTATATGAAGCCACCATTGCAGTAGCCACTGAGATACCCAACACTAGTGAAAGGTGGTTTAAATCCATGAATCTTAATGCAGCCCTCTCTAAAGAGTTCCTCAAACCAGAACATCAGGGAGATAACCTATCTAAGGGAGTTCCTAGGAGTCATTTGGTTGAGGTATTTGACAAGATGTTGAAGGTGATCTAGAGATATTTTACCTATGAGGGAAGATTCAATATGATCTACCAATATCGCATTAGACTTTTGTTTCACTTCACAGGCAAGGAATTAATGAACACCCCTTTCTATTTGTTTAGGAGTATGGGGAAAATGGTTGATAGGGTCCAAGCCAAGTCCAAGGATATGGAAAAAAGTGTTTTCCACTTAGGGATGATTAGGATGCTTGTGATGGAGGAGTTGAAGAAAAGAAACATATCTTGGGAGAAATTCATTGCCTCTGCAAATATGCAACTAAATGTAGCCCCTACTCTTCAATCCAAGGTGTAGATCCCTTTTCCAACTGATAGTGTTTCCCACACAGAAACAAGAAAAATGAGAAAGGGAAAACACATTTCCAAAGATAAGGAGGCTCCTAAGGAAGTTGAAGAATAATAAGGGGGAGCTCATCACTCCCCACAAAGGGAACTTTCACCCCAGCCAGCTCCAGAACTAGAAGAAGTTCCCTCAGCCAAAACCACAGTAAAAAAAGGGAGAAATTTACACTTTCCCTCACCTACTACAATAGTTGATACTAGGGCTAGGAGGCCCTTCACCGGGTCATCAACCCATAAGGAAATTGTTGAACAAGAATCCATAATGAAAGCTCATGTCAAGAAGAAGGATAAGGGTAAAGGTGAAAATGTTGAGAAGCCTGTTGAAATCATAGACATCACCACTCCTCTGATAACCCTACCTTCAATAGGTTGATCAAACAACTCAGAGATTCCATAAAGGAAATTGTCCATTTGAAAGGAGAAGGATTGGTTGAGAGGAAAAATATGAAAGAGCTCATGGATATCTATAAATAAACTATTGGTCTGGCTAATTTCATAGCAAGGATATTTCTGCCCCTTCATAGGTAGCTTAGAAATTTGTACAAGAAAAATAGAGACTTACAGTCTCAGAACAGAAAGTTCAAGGTGGAGTTATATCCCTTCAAAGATGAATTAGCTTGGAGAAATCTTAATGTGCTAGCTCAATATGCAACAAGGAGAATTGTCAGACTCAGGAGATGAGATGGAGTCACTGAAAGACCCTCAATTTTGAATAATGGTCATCCATGAATTTTTGAATTTTTGTGGAAAATATCATGCTTACACCCTATCTAGAGGCATATATATGATTATATGGCTTTGGCTAAATTTTTTGAAGCATTTTGGCTCAAACTGCATTACACATACAACTATGGGACATTGCATAGTGCTTGGCACTGTGAAATGATCTACACAAACAAAGTTGCAGGTGCGTTATGGAATGCGCTGCAAAATCACCTAGTTAGACAGAAAATGTAGTTTGCTATAGAATTAGCTGAAGAATAGTTTACACAGGTGGGAACTACAAAATCTGCTACGGAATTCACTGTGAAATCCGCTATGAACTAGCTAATACAATCAACATTTATGGATTCGCTGCTAATTCCAGTTTTGATGGGTTTTGAGGGAATCAACGGTCATCAGGTGGAAGATGGAGCTTGGCATAGATGCTTGGACATCAGTTGGATTTGGTGGACACATGGTACTGATGGAGATACTCCCAAGGAACAACTCATTATGCAAAGATTATATTGTTAGAGTTGTTGCCAACATTTTCCATGTTTTTAGCAGTTTGTTGTTTCCACTTGTACAGATGTAAAATTTCAATTCTATTGGGAGAATCATATGTAAGAGGATCTAGCTCGAGTTGTATTGTTGTCACTCATTGTTTAGGCTATAAAGGCAGCATTAGAATGACATTTTTGGGTTGGGATTGTTGAGCATAGACTCCCTATTGTAATGTTTTAAGACAAAGCCATACTGTGGTTTTATGTATAAGATCTGAGACATTTTGATTAATAGAATTCAACTTCCTTTTCATTATCTTACTTATTTCTTACTCTATTTGCTCATTATTGAAATGATTCAATTGAGATATTATAGCTATGTTGTAATCTATGTTTGATTATGATGTTTTTGTAATTCTTATAAATGTTTTAAGGTTTAGATCAAGAAGTTCTTGTGTCTGACATTTTTCTTCACTTATCTGCTAGTAAGGCATGATTCTTATAGCAGACTTATTCATCCTTCTCATTAAGTCTTCCATCTACCCACACTTATATTTAAGTCACTGACTGAAGTTAGACAAAACCTCATTTGCATATGCATTATTCCCTAGAAATTTATGTGTTCAAACATTGATATGTTGAGTTTTGTCCATTTGAAATTCTATCATAAATCTACCTTTACAAACCTATTTGATGGGTACTGGGATTATCCTCTAACAATATGAGGGTGACTCTCAGTGCTAACAGAGTCTTCCTACATGAAGAGTATCTCGGGTGGATCATACTCAAAAGACTATGTAGGCACATCATAATCACATTCAATGACATAATCAGAGCCATCAGGATCCATCACATGTCTATCATCCTTTTCCTGATTGTATAATATATGGAAGGTACCATCTCCCATGGGAATGTGTGCATGGGTAAGTTCCATTCTAAGAAAACCCCCAAGAGAAGTAGACCAGCTCCTGGATAAGAGCATTCCCCAAGCATCTAGAACGTGAATTACCACTATGTCCATGGGGATACTGATATGTGGGAAATCAATCAAAAAAACCTCAATGTCCTCACACACCTCGAGAACCTTTACCCTTTTAGAATCAATATTGCATATATTTCCATAAGGTCGGGTTGTCTTCAAACCAAGTTTTTTCATCACCTTCAATGATATGACATTTGTTGAGGCCCCAGAATCAAGCATGTAGTTGTTCAAGTGAAGGCCATTCATTCCTAATGAAAAGAAGAAGGGAGGATACTTGTCCCTTGGTTGATCAAGATACATAATGTTTAAAATGATGGGAAGATCCTCCTTTTTGGTTGGCACCTGTAAGACCGGAGGTGGAGATGGTGGATCCACCTTCTCTGTTGATGGAAGGGGAGTTTCAGACTGAGGTGGAGGGGTTGAAACTTCATTCCTTCTAGTTTAGTTTAAATATTTCCTCCTTCTTAGATCCTTCTTCTGATCATTTTTCAAACAATTCAAGGCCCAGATTAGCCCAGATTAGCCCTTCTCTTTCTCCTTTTATTTTGGATTCATTGATTTTCTCTTGGGTAACGCGTTCCTTTTAGAAATTGTAAATCATGTAAGGAGAATCTTTGTCTCATCGGGGGCATTCATCTTCTCTATGGGGTCCTTGGAATGAGAGGAACCAAGCCTCTATGTCGACTGTCTCGACTGGTTTTAAAGTATTTGAGGCCTTCACCTCTTATTAAGGCCTTGGTTTCCAACCAATGGTATCTCTCTCTTGTCTGGTAAACTGAGGTCTGGGAGTAGATTGATTTATTTCTACTGTAATCATGCGGTTCATAAGTTGATATGCACCTAGAAAATTTGAGTATTCATTTGGTATATTTTCTGAGTCAGGAGAGAAATTGGATCAAGAACATTGTTGTTGGAAACCTTCGTTCCTACTTCTACTTTGGTGATCCAGATTATTTTCGGCACAAAATGAGAGTAGAGATATAATAAAGAAATGAACACAGATATCATGGATATCCAATAATATAACAGAAATTTATCAAAGATGTAACCATAAACACATATATATAGTAATACACGATTTCTATTAATGAAATAAATGTACAGAGACTGTAAAAATACAGAGTGAAAGACTCGCTAGAATGGTGGTAGCTTATCTCTGAGAAGAAATGTGAAGGCTACTCACATTCGCAAGAAGATGATTACAATGAGGCTCTGAAGGAATTTTTACAATAAACAAGAATTCCAAAAACCCTAGACATCCAAAAACCTAACCCTAGGAGATGAAGCGCCAAAAGTCATGTGGGCCCCGTTGGGTAAGTTAGTACATCAACTTCATAGGGTTGTAAATTTTGCATATGGTCTTCGTTTTAGGCGCATGATAGCCCATTGGAAAGGTATCTTCGAGGAGATTCATTTTAGGCACAATAAAATTCCACATTGAAAACATTTTTTCCCAAAAAAACATCGTTTAGGGCCTCAAAACGGTTCCAGAAGTGAAAACTGCTAAAAATAGTAAATTACCAAAATTGCCAGAAAACTGTTTTGAGCCAGATGGAAAAGGTGGGTGGCCACTAATATCCACCTAGATCAATCCTCCCTACTTATGAATCAATGGTCTCCATTGCGTTGAGTTCCTGGGGGAGAGGAAAAAGCGTTTGCTGAATCTAAATCTTGGTGAGCTGCCTGCCTTGTTGGAGACATCGCTGCTCAATTTGTGGAAGTATGTCATGAACCTGTTGAGGCTGAGGCTATTCAAAAATTCGAGCTACATGAGAGGACAATGTGCATAAGGAATGTTTGTGCTTTTTTGCAACATTGTCGACCTGCTTCTATTGGATAGAAGGTGCCTGGGGTGAGTCTGTAGTGGCTGCAGTGTCCTTTTGTTCCCCTTTTGAACAGATTGTGAAGAAGCTGAATTTTAGAGTATGAGATACTACCTTGCGACACTTTTTAGATGGAACAATAGTTGGAACTACCTTTGGTATTCTGTAGAGATGACCCCCAAAGTAACAATGACACTACGGGGTCGAGAATCATAAACAACATGGTGTCTAGACATATATGGTTGGCACAAGAGAACATCACAGACATCTAGTGGGGAAACATCACATAATACCTCATCCTTGAAGGGTTGGATGTCCGTATGAAAATTGGCACTGTTGGCTGAAACAAAGATCTTTTCCTTGGTGAAGCCACCCGATGTTGTATGGTTGTGGGTGTGGTGTTGTCGACAATCCCAACTATTTGACAACCTCTACTGAGATGAGGTTCTTCTGGCTTCCACTATCAACAATAAAATGCAGTGGGGTCCCCTTCACCCACATATGTGAATGAAAAAGTTGATCCCCCTCTTTAGGATCTGTTGGTTCTTATGGTTGAATTGTTGCGGTCAGGACAATAACAGTGGGTTCTCCGTCAATGATCTGTCCTTTACTAGTATTTTCATAATCAATTTTTGAATCAGGGTTCGGCTCCTTGTCTTTGATCTCAGCCACCATGACTTTTTTTATTGATATTCATCGGTGTTGTGCCAGGGGATTTTGTGGAAATTGCACCATTTTCCGGTGTCCTTCTTTGTCTTCCCATGACCCTTCTTTTCCTGTGGCTTGGACTGGTTTTTGGGAGACTGTTTGTTAGGGTTGTCTTTGTCATACTTTGGTTGTTGCAGATTTTCATACCCGAACTCCAGTTTGTTCTGGTGCTTAAATTTCTTCTCTATTTTAACAACATATCGATAGGCAGCACTGAGTGATGAGATGTCCAGAAAACCCATTTCAGTTTGGATGTATATGTGTAGAGCCCCAATGTATTTCAGAACCAAATTTTGTTCAGAGTCTTTGATACCCAGCTTGGTGCGCAAGGTATGGAAGGTATTGGTGAACTATGGAAATACTTGGCCCCTCTCTTTCTACACTGTGGTCCATCTCATGTATTTGTCCTCATACTTGCCAACAGATTAATATTGTTCCTTTATCGCATCCACAAAAAAATCCCAAGTGGGCTCGGCCCCATATATTCCAGACTCCTCTGTGGAACTCTCCTCCCAGTAAGTTTCCCACCAATGTTTAACATGGGGGAGATCCTTAAGGAGTGAAGATTATATTTTCTCTGTCGTAAAAATGGTGAAAAGAGAAATAACCTTCTAACATATTTAACCATTTATCTAGGGCATCCACATCTATCTGACCTCAAATATAAAAATATCAAAATTGACCTGTACCTTAAAAGGAAAGGTGCCTCCAAATTGGTTTCTTGATGAAGATGCGCTTGATGTTATCAGGAGGTGTTGAAGGACGTGGGAAAAATTCTCCATCATTTCGTCCCTCTATCACGTGAGAGCTTTCTCAAGCAACAGACTTATAGGATCGTTCACTCCGTCGTTTTCCTTTTCTTCTGTCATGGAGGGTTTATTGGGCATGCGAGAGATATTGTCTTCAAGAGAGATAAGCTTGAGACCCAACTTTCTATACTCAAGCCTCATCAGGGACATGCACTGAAAAACGATAAAGAGCAGCCTGCTCTAATACCACTAATCCGGATTATTTTTGGCACAAAATGAGAGCGGAGATATAATAAAGAAATGCACACAGATATCTCGAATATCCAATAATATAATAGAAATGTATCAGAGATGCAACCATAAACACAAATATACAGTAATAAATGATTTCTATTAATGAAATAAATGTACAGAGACTGTAAAAATACAGAGTGATAGACTCGCTAGAATTGTGGCAGCTTATCTCTGAGAAGAGATGTGACGGCTACTCGCATTCACAAGAAGATGATTACAATGAGGCTTTGAAGGCCTTTTTACAATAAACAATAATTCCAAAAACCCTATACATCCAAAAACCTAACCCTAAGAGATGAAGCGCCAAAAGTCATGTGGGCCCCGTTTGGGTAAGTTAGTACATCAACTTCCCGAGGTCATAACTTTTGCATACGATCTTCGTTTTAGGCACATGATAGCCCGTTGGAAAGGTATCGTCGAGGAGATTAATTTTAGGTGAAATATCAAAAGAAATTCCATATTGAAAACATTTTTTTCCAAAAAGCACATCATTTAGGGCCTCAAAACGGCTCCGGAAGTGAAAACTGCTAAAAATAGTAAATTACCAAAATTGTCAGAAAACTGTTTTGAGCCAGCTAGAAAAGGTGGGTGGCCACCGCTATCCACCTAGATCATTTGGTACGAAGGTAATGAAATTTTTCCATCTTTGAATCAAGGAGGTTCTCTTCGATGTCGATACAAAACTGTTTAGCTTATGACAATGATGTGGGCTTTTTGTCTTTGAGAATGAAACTAAACTTCCCTTCAAAAGCATTGACGTAAAGGAAATGAACTGATGATGCCATAGGACTGTAATCTCTTGGAATATGGTTGCATAACTTGTCAAATCTGGTAATAAATTCCTATATTGTTTCATACCCCCTTTTCTTTATTTGGTTAAACTAAGCCCCAAGTGTCCCACCATCTTCCTTTGTCAACCATCTATCTTTTAATAATTTGGAAAAATATTCAGAGGATGTGATATGATTTTCAGGGAGTTCTCTGAACTAATCAAGGGCTTCTTCAGTCAATGATGAGGAAAAAAACCTCATGGCCACATCTTCATGCTCAATCCCTGCATTGTCTGTATCCCAACCCATGGTGTAAATATGATCCTCAACAGTTATCACATTGTTTCCTGGGAACTTTGGAAAACATTTGTTGATTTCTTTAGGCATTTTATTAGGGTATCCTTAGATGTTGACCATGTTGAGAGGTTTGTAGACGTATTTTTCCCAAGGGTGATCCATTGGGGAAAATGTAAGGGTATCATGGAAAACGGTTTTAGCAACGGGAGACTTGAGAGTAGGCCTTCTTTGGTAGACCTTATAAGTCTTGAACCTCCCAAGGGGAAAAGGTTTGGGAAAGGAAGGGTTCTGGGAAGGTGGAGTCGCCAGATGAGATTTAATATGAGCTCATCAAAGAATGGAAAAGGATAAGGGAAAAGTGGGTTCTAGGAAGGTGGAGTCACTAGATGAGCTCATCAAGAAGGGTGGAAAGGGAACATCATTTCAGTGGAGTCACCAGGAAATCTAAGGGAAATGATTTGGGATTCCAAAGTGTTGTTAGGATTTTGAAGAGGATTCAAAATCCTCCTTGGAAATGGCACCAAAATTTTATAGCACAAATTGTAGGTTGGGCAAAGCCCGACCCAACCACAAAATCAAGTGCTACAACTTGGGAATCCTACACCCAATGTCACCTCAATGTAGGTATCGCACTTCAAGGGTGACTAGGTCAATTTAGGGAGGTGATCTTGGTGACCCTAAGGGGAATGAGATGGGGATGGATAGAGATGGAAGTGGAGCCCCTATAGGTCAAATATAAATGGAGTGAAAAGTGGAAATATGTTCCTTGTAAACCCAACAAGTATTGCCCCAAATATGTAATACTTCTCCGGATGATTGTACCTTCCTGAGACACAAGAAAATCCAACTTGCAATGATATATGTTAGTATGGATAGGCAAGTTAATCTTTTTGTCCCTAATTTTCATAAATATATGACAATTTATATCAGAAAATAAAACACCCAAATCAACATACAAATATCTAAACTAGTTAAGAAAATCAACATTAAGATTAAAAATAAATATGGGCTGAAAAATGGCACTTAAGAGGAAAGAGAAGATGATTGTTGTAAACATGTATTTTCTGCAGAAAATTGCAGCCTTATGGATGTATCTTTCAGTCACTTATATAAGCAAGTTATGCCATCAAAATATGCCAACAATTATCCCAAAATATGTGCCCTATTTAGTAGAGTTAGTGAGCACAATTTAGGAGCTAGTCTAGGGTTAGTTTAGGAGTTATGGTTAGTAGTTTATCTAGGTTAGATCAGGCCTAATGGCTGTAGGTTATGGTTTGTAACAACAAGAAAAATAACAGGAGGGGATGCCCTAGTAGGGGAAGACTCCTCTCAATGTGGCAAACCAACTCCAAGCAAGACATCTTTCAAAAGACAAAAAAGCATGTTTCCCATGGCAATGATTTTATATCTCCGATGAAAACAATAGATGACAATGCCTTTACTATTGGGTTAATGGAGTCAAATAAATGAGCTAGATATGTTACTTCCTTGGGGGTGTAAATCCTCTTAATTCCCAAGGAAAGTATCTCTAGTTAGGTTTTAATAATGAGGGGTGTAAATCCTCTTACTTCCTCAAACAAACCCTTGCAACATCAATGAACTTTAAGAAATAAATGATGGA
>WSFP011477825.1:0-16673 GCA_009831015.1 Picea engelmannii
ACAATCTCTAGATGAGAGGCAGTTGAACTAATTTTCAGCTATTTATGGGTATAGTTTGGATTGCAAACCTCCATCATATATTATTTGAACAATAGGTTCTTTGGTTGATTCTAGATATCCCTTTGGAAAAGAATGGATACCAAGTTGAAGTAATTGACTTCCTTCCATCCTTGGACTGATGGAAAACTTGAGGTAGTAAATACAATGTTTGTGCAATTGTTGATAGGTTACAACAATAGACATCCAAAGACTTGGGATGAGAAACTAGTCTAGATTCAACACTCTTACAACATAGCACTTCATTCTTCCACCAATAAGTCTCCTTTCCAGACTTGTTTTGTTTATTTACCTCCTTTATCATTTGAAGTAGGAATATAATGAGAAGAATAGAAGGAAAGCACATTTGTGGATAATATCATGCATATAAATCTAAGGGTTCAGGAGTAGCTCAAGAAGAGACAACAATTCTACAAACACAGTCATGATCAACACAAGGAGGATCATAAACTATGTGTGGGAGAGAAGGTGTAGTTCTATCTGTGTAAGGAGTGACTGCAAGGAGAATCAAAGAAACTCAATCCCATTAGATATGGACCATTTTATATCATTGAACAACTGAATGAGAACACCTTCAAGATAAAACTTCTACCTTATATGTAGATCAACTTAGTGGTCAACATGGAAAATTTGAATTTTTTCAAACCCTCCATGTCGGATGAGGAGGAATACCATTAGGTTATTTTGACTATTGAATACCCTCCACCTCATGGTATTGAGCAGTTGAAGGAATACATAGTTCTACAACACAAGGAGCATAAAAATCATAGAGGAAAACAACAAATGTGGAAGATTTGTCTCAAGGGATAGACTGCTAGGAAGGATAAGTTGTATGAGAGGAACCAGATTGAAAGCATGTTCCCAAATCTATCCTTGGTAAAGTTTGAGGACCAAAATCCTCCCAATGGGGAGGTGTGATCCCAATCGTATCTGAAAAGAACAATTGGCTATCGACATAGTCTCTAAGATGATCAACACGGGAAAATTTTAAGGCTATGGATGCAGAAGGAGATCAAATTGTTGGCGTGAACGGACCTATGCCATCAAAATTAATTTCCATCATACATGTAATACATGTAAAGTGAGGAAGTCTATTTTTGTAGATGAAGAAATAATGAGACTTTGATTATACCTTTTCCACATGGGAAAAAAGACAAACAAAAAAAGATAAGAAGGAGAAAAAGACTAAATATAAGTTGAAGTATTGGGGACACTTAACCTTCCAGCTATCCTCTCGATCAAATCTATCTTATATATTATATTTCCCACAATGATAAAGGGGTTCTTTGGTTGTGAATGATGCAAAGAGATTGCATAGATGTCACTGAGAATCATAGATATGAACCATAGATCCCATAACTTTCCCATTGTTGAACAATAAAGAGCCTAGATGAAGCTAAAATAATGTTGGTTTTATATTTTAGGTTTCCAGGGTAAATTTTGATTTTTGTGTGTGTTTGTCCCATTTTAATTTTTTAATCTATGGGTGGAAATGTTTGCACTGTAACTTAATGAATGGTTAATGGAGTGTTGTATTTTAATTTTAATTCTTGTCGACGTATTGTTTAGTAAATATAACTTCGTACTAATTATCGTTTAATCTCATCTTATATGAATACGGTCCTCATGGGTCAGTAAGTCAAACTAAAAATTCTTTATTCTCACCCATACATTGATTATGAAGTTGGAAATCAACGAAGGTCCTCTGTTCTGAGTCATTTCTATGTATTTAGAAGTTTCTAATTTTATTCTGCGTGTTATGCAGCACATTCTTGACTTGGATGGGGAATTTTATTTTGCCTATAAATCATAGATGGATCATATTTATAAATATAGGGTTTTCTGGGCGTTTATTAGCTACCCACAGACCATATACACATTTTTTCCAATTCGTCTGCTATCAATTTTCCCCATATGTTTCTCTTTGTTATTAAATTTTAAACTCAACTTCCAGACATTTTTTAGTTGTCGAGGGTTACCAAAATTACCCCTGGGAGTTTTTATGTGTCGTGGGTTACCAAAAACGACCTTCAAATGTTTTTACACATCGTTGGTGATCAAATTCACCCTTTAGAATTTCTACTTCGTTGTTGGTTTCCAAAATCCGATTTTCAAAGGGTTTCCCTTCATAGTTGGTCACCAAATTATTTTTTTATTATTTTATTTAACCACAGGTTGTCCCATTCCAATTCGAATTTTCCTTTGGTCGATTTCATCTTCTTCATTTGACCCATGACCATTTACGGTCAACCAAATATGCCCATGGTTTGAGTGGGTTCACAGTTGTTTTATTTGGTTCTCTTGGTTGATCTAAATTCCATCTCACTCAACTTAGTCGACCAAAATTTGGTCAACTTGACTTGCCTCCAACTCGCCTTGACTTTCTCGCAACTCATGTTGTATCTAAACTGCTGGGTAGTCGAATTGATTGTTATTTGGACCAACTCTACTTTCGGCTCGACTAGTCGAGTATATTCTAATTATCTAAAGGGAACAACGATTATAATTTGTATAGTGGGTTATGTTTTGGTGAGACATATAGGCTATAAGTCTCCCATTTACGGATCCGCGGAAGGAAACATGTCCACATATGAACTCTGATTGAGATAATTTTCTGACCATTGGAAATTAGGTGTCAATGTGTAACAATGCCAAGGGGCTATGTGATATGTTGACAAAGTTTTGACCCCAAAATGTACCATTTTATGCCTAAAAATGGATCTAAAAGGTTTTGAACCCCAAATCTCCAAATTGTGACATACCACTAAAATGGGCCCTGCAAGCCAATTCCTCCAATGTTTCCAACCATAAAGTACCAAGATAGATGAAAAATTATATAATGATCCATTATGGATCATCGAATTATGACACAAGACACTTGTACCCTATGTTTTGCCTACTTGAGGGACATGAGTGCCATGATAAAGCTACAAGACATGCCTTAAATGATAATTTGTATTGGGCCCATATCATGAATCATTCCTTGGACCATGGTCAAGGTTCTGTAGCATCTAAGTTGGATAGGGAATCCATGAGTAGGTTTTCTACACTGAAAATGGTATTTGAGGTGTAAACATGGTTAGGGTAGGGAACAAGGGGCTTAAGCCTTAAATTAAGTTCTTCTAGTGCTCTAGAAGTATGGATAGGGGAGGAAGACACTTATTCGTTAGGCCTTATATATCTCTTTTTGGGATCAATCGCCATGAAAAACACCTACAAAAACGTAACACAAACCCTCTCTAGGAGGAATTTGGCATCAAGGTTGGATATAGATGCCATGATGACATTTTTCACATCAATGATGGGTTTTAAGGATTTAAACATGGTCTACAAAGAAAAATAAGTTCCTTGGGATTTTGTATAATATTTTTAGGATAAATAGCATTAATTGAGTCATCATACAAAAACATGAGTCCTCCCTATGGGTTCTTTATAAGTCTTCAGGTGGGATATGACTTTTGTGGGTAGGTTTTGTCCACTAGAAACGGGTCTGGACCATGCCACATAGTCAATGGGATAAACAAGGACCCTAAGCCCTAATTAAACCTTTATTGAGCTCAAGAACCATGAAAAAACCATAGACACAACAACATGAGCCCTCACTAAGGGATCTTTGTCCTAAAATTTGAATATGGTTGTCATGAATATCTTTCATGCATAGTAGATGGGTCTTGAGGACTTGACCATAGTTTTGGTAGGAAAAAAAAATCGGTGAGCCCTTGTCATTGATTGGGGGAAGGAAAAAACAACTTGAAGCCCTAAACATAGCTTCTTTGTCTCAAGCACAACTAAAATATCCTTAGACCACCACATGATAGCATGGATGGTTTATGGGGCCTTAACCATCATCAACGACTAAAAAATAGTGTGTTTGGATCTTATTGAAGATTATGAATATCAAGAACCTTGAGAAAGTACTCATACAAGTGTTGAGACATAAACAAGGTTATGGGGCACACAATAGCCTTAACACCTATCGAACCTTCTCAAGCTTAATATCCATGAAAAAATCCTAAAAAACATGACACAAGTCCTCTCTATGGATTCTTTGACATTCAAGTTGAATATCAACATCGTTATTAGTTCTTAGGCATCATGGATGTGTGTCATGCCCATAATCTTAGGAAAGGGAGGGAAACAAGAACCTCTAGCACTAAAACTTTCTTTTGAGGCTCAAATGCCATAGATGAGTCCTTGGACCTCCACATATGACCTCTTTTGGTTAACAATCACCTCCAAGTGTGTTATGGGCACCATCACTAGGTCATTTGTGCACGAGAAATGTGTCTAGAGGTCTATCTAAGGTCACAATAGAACAATATTTAGCATTTTCCCCTAAATGATGCTTGTTTATATCAATCACCATAAATAATTGCCACTAACCACAAATATTATATGGTTATAGTGTTGGGCGCATCCTCAAATAACCATAGGAGACCCTTGTACAATATCTCTATCCTACTAAAGGGATATCGGTGGCATGATTAATCCAAAACACATTTAATAAATGAGAATATATGTTGAGCCTACGCCATGAATCATTCTTTAGGCCATGGTCGATGTTCTTTAGGATCTTAGTGAGATTCATAATCCATGAGTAGGTTTTGTGTGTTGGAAATGGTTTTTGAGGTCTAAACATGGTCCATGGGAGGGTTTTGTGCCCTTAATAAAAGTTATCTAGAGTTATAGAACTATAGTTAGGAAAGAGAAGAACTTGGGATTTAGGCCCTAGATGTCTCTTCTTGCACTTAATTTCCATGAACAACACCTACAACCACAACACAAACCCTCTTTGGGGGTGTTTGGAATAAAGGTTGTATATGGATTCCATTATGAGTTTTCTCACACCAAGGATTGGTCACAGGGTCTTGAACATGGTTGAGGATGGAAAACAAGTGCCTCAAGATATTGTTGAATCTTTTAAGTTCAATATTCGCCAATGACTCCTCATGCCAAAAAAATGAGTCCTCTAAGTGGGATATGGGATATGGGATATAGTTTCCATTAATTGGTTTTGGGAATTAGTGATGGGTATAGGGGCCTATACCATCGTAAAAAGGAAAATAAGGGCCTTACATAGTAAAAAGAACCTTTTATGCCTCAAGTGTTGTGGACAAGTCCTCCAACCATGACACATGCCCTGTTTATGGGGCTTTTGACCCTCAAGTGGAATTCTCAGCACCATTATCTTGTTTTGCACAAACATAATGGGATTAATAGGAATATATTTAGGAGAGGTTAGTAGTTTCTAATGTTAAACCTTCCCTTCTGAAACATAGGTCCTAAAATTGGTCATGATGTTAAAGGTAATGGAAATTTTGCAGAGTTATGAATATATGTAATAATAATGTGTGCACACTATTAATGCATGTGCATTGTTAATGTGTGTTCATTATTAATCTATTCATGCTATTAACACATGTCCATTCCCATAAGTTATTAAAGAAAATTGATAGGACTACATGTTTTCTTCCCCGTGTTGAATGAGTTTATTGCTTTGGTTTTAGCTTGGAATGAGAAAATTGGCGGTCCAGACTTCATAATATATATATATATACACATCCCTTTTCCTAGCTCCTCATTTCTATCTCAATTTCCAACCATGATTTTAAATATGATTGGCATAATCATTGTTGATGAAACTATGTACACAAATATATAGAAATTTGTATGTATATATATATATATATATATATAACATGTTTGCATGTTTTTAGATAGAAGAAAAGTATGCGTGTTTGTCATTGATGGTGAAGATAAGCACGATTAGTAGCATAGTGATAATGGAAAGATCAGCAGTGTAAGCTCTGAAGGAGGAAAATAGTCAAAGCACGACAAAGGTTTTGTTTCGAAGTTTCGCAGATCGAGAAATCCAAAGGAAAGAGGTTCAAATTCATCATATGTGACATCGCGATAAGATCTTGACCATTGATTCAAGAAGGACACGTGGTGAAATCGCGATATTACCTGGACCGTTGGTTCCATAGGACACATGGTGAAAGATCATCGTTTCGCTGACTGGAACATCAAAGGAACGAAGTGCTCGTTTGATTGGTGAGTGGTCATATTTCAAGGTCACATTGTCGAAGGCTTAAGGGAAGGAGCTAATTGTTAAGTTCCATCTCTGCATTCACAACTTGGAGTATCGAGACTCTTCATCATAGGAATTGTGATATGCAAGATCACGAAAA
Source organism: Picea engelmannii (assembly GCA_009831015.1). Taxonomy (NCBI): domain Eukaryota; kingdom Viridiplantae; phylum Streptophyta; class Pinopsida; order Pinales; family Pinaceae; genus Picea; species Picea engelmannii. The sequence goes on from WSFP011477825.1 coordinate 6,249, forward strand.
GATCTGGACCGTCAGATCACCAAGGATTGTGGACTGTTGATTAGGCATGAAGAAGGCTCGTGAAGTGGCGAAATCGCGATAAGATCTGGATCATTGATCCAAGAGGGGCACGTGGTGATAGATCAGAGCATGACAGAATACTCGAGACACAAAAGTGCGAAATGCATTTTCGAATAAGGTTGTGGTCACAACCAATGGTTACATCTGTGGAAGATGGAGGAAGAAGATAGCAGTGTTAAGCTCCATCTCGAAGTCTCAGCGATAACGACTTGGAGCATCAAGACCCTTCATCATAGGAATCACGATATGTGAGATAGCGATGAGATTTGGACTGTTGGATCATTGGAGATCTCGACTATTGATCAGGATTGATGAAGTTTATAAGTTCTTGAAATATGAAGCGCCTTTTGGTGTAGCCTATCGTCACCGTCGGTGGTGATGTGAGGGGAAGAAGCTAGCAGTGCTAAGCTCCATCTCAGAGTCTCGATGATTATGACTTGGAGTATCAAGATCCTTTATCACAGGAATGACGATATGCGAGATCATGAAATTCAAATTCTGTTTAGCACTCGATCACAGCTAGTGGGCATATGAGATAAACGCAAAACCCTGCCAATTTAATCCAACGGTGCAAGTGAATTTGAATATGATCGAAGGGCTATTGTTGCACTTCACAGTTAATTAATCAATTATGATTCAGTTAGAAAAACGGATTCATGATTCTTGATCGGTTGACGATTCAGTTGCTGAGGCATTTTTGCCCAAGAATATTTGAGGTGTAATTGATGAGGTGTGTGTGAATAAAAGGAGACATGAAGCGACTATGTAAGGTTGGTTGTTCTAACCGGAAAAATATGATGAATGGTAAGAAGAGTAAAATTAAAGGTTGCAGAGCTTGATATAGAACTCAAATATGAGTAACAGTTGTTGAACAGATAGAAGCAAGAGCAGAACAACAGAATAGCATGAAGCAAAGCAGAATAGCAGAATTGCAGAACAGTTTTTGAAGCAAAGAAGAATTGCAAAAGAGAAAAGAAGGGGTAAGAATTGAGACACCTATATTGTTTGTTTTTCAATCACTTATTCATAACCAGGGAGGTAGTGTGGTGCTAGGGATGACTATGGTCCTCTAATATTCGAGTTGGTGCTTGAATATTGGGAGTTGTAGCTTCCATCTAGTTGTGGCTAGAAAAACAGGGTGGCATGGCGGTGCTTGGGAAAACACAGAGTTTTCTATATGAAAGTTGGTGCTTGTATAAGTGGAAGTAGGTGCTTCCATCCAGTCAATGTTGGAACACTCAAGGAGTTGGTGCTTCCTTCTAGTGGGTGCTAGAGAAACCAGAGAGTTGGTGCTCTAAAACAAGTTGGAGCTTGTAAAACAGAGGTAGTAGCCTCATTTTGAGTTCGTGCTCAAACATAGATGATGTATAGAACTTAAAAGTCTTCCTATAATTTTGAAGAAGAAGAGGTTTTCTCCCTTTATGGGTTTCCTCATGAAAATCTGTCTCTGTGTATATCTTATGTGTGATCGATGCTCATTATTTATAGTGTTCATATGATGCATAATATTGATGGTCACTTGATGAAAGATTAAAAATGGTTTAATGGACTTAATACTGTTTAAGCACAGTAGAAATCGATTCACGCCCCCCTCTTAGTTGTCTTATTAATTTCAACAATTGGTATTAGAGTGGGTTCCTTTTATTTAAAGCTAGATCTATAAGCTTAAACATGACCAGTCATGAAGGGACTTCAGCCAGTAATCCTCCTCTATTTGATGGAACAAATTTAATCCAGAAGATAGTTAGTCTCTTAGAAGAACTAAATGATCTTAAAACTCTGTCCATTGATCAACTCCTAGGAACTTTAACTACATATGAAATGAGAATCAACAAAGATAAATCCATTACTAGAGAAGCATCTTTTAAAGCAAACAAGAATATTGATTTAGATTTAGATGATATTGAGGCAAAATTTGTGAGAAGGTTAAAGAAAGGATTAGGAAAATATCAAGGCAAGCTTCCCTTCAAATGTTTTAACTATATTAAGATAGGTCATTTTGCATCTAAGTGTCCCCATCAGAAAAAGGACCAGAACTCTGCTGATGAAAAGAAGTACAAATTCAAGAAATATAGTAAGAAGAAAAGTTTGTGTGCAAATAATGACAATTCCTCAGAAGACATAGATAATGATTCATCATGTGAAGACAAAGTGAATGATTTTATGCTTATGGCTAGATATTGATGATGAACACATAGGAGGTGAAATAGATGATGAAGAAGCTGTGGTTGATATGGAAGGTGAATTAATCAGTACTTTGGAAGAAATTGACAAACTCAGATGTAAGAAGAGAAAACAAAAACAGTTGTTGATGCAGTTTAAAATGAATGATAAAAAACCTGATGAAGAATTTTCTCTACTAAAAGTGGAGTTAGAAGAGGCAAAGAAAATAGAATACATTATGAAACAACAGTTATCAGAGAAGAAATCAAAGTGTGAAGCCTTAGAAGAAGAGATAATAAAAACCATAAAATAAATGGAGAAGTTTAAGGCATTGTATCACCAAATTCTATCTAGTATTAAAGCCTAAGAAGAATTAACTTCCATTCTAAATCAGCAAAGGAATCCAAAGTTGAAATATGGCTTGGGATATGAAGAAGGATCAAGTAGTAATCATTCAAGTAATACATAACCCATCAAGTTTGTCAAATCCTCAAACATTGACAACAGTCACTCTGCAGAAACAAACAAAGAGAATCAACCACCGAGAAGGAATGAAAGAAAAAGTACCAGAACTAAATCTGTAGATCAGAGAGATTATCGGCATGAAAGAATCCCACCTCCTCAAAGAAGACAGATTTTTTCAAGGTACAAAGGTTTTTTCTATGGTTATTGTTTTTTATGCTCTAATTTTGGTCACAAAGCTATAAACTGTTCTATAAGATTTAGATATGAACAATCAAGATATTCAACGAATAACCATCTTCCACAAAAAAGATCGAGACAACCAAGAAACAAACAACCTCAAACTATAAATCATACGATGGCTGGGAAAAGGACGCAGGTTAAGCATAACAATCGCTATGATCTTCTATTCAGTGAACCAGAATGTTACATCTGCCGTAATTATGGACATACAGCTATAGATTGTCGATTAATGAATTGCAAGCCAGATTTGATTCCCACTACTAAAAATGTCAAGGTTTGGAAGAAAAAGTAGATGACAAGTGTGGACTAGTGTTATTAGCCCAAAAACAAAAGAATTCATGGTATATTGACAATGGATGTTCCAAACATATGACTAGAGACAAAAGTAAGTTTCTAACTTTAAGTGAAAACAAATTAGGGAATGTAACTTTTGGAAACGATGCACCAGGAAAAATAAAAGGTAAAGGAATGGTAAGCCTGAGTAATGGCAAAGGAAAATCTCAAGATGTGTTGTTTGTAGATGGTCTGAAACATAATCTATTAAGTGTCAATCAAGTTTGTGAAAAAGTATGTGAAGTTGTTTTTACTTCTAAAGACTGTAAAATAAAGTCTTTGAGTTCAGGACAATTGGTTGCAAAAGGCATAAGAATAGAAAACAATGTGTATGTGTTAAATGAAGAAAAATAAGAATGCCACTTAAGAAAATATGATGAAAGTTGGTTGTGGCATAGGAGACTTGGACACCTAAATTTTGATCATATAATCAAGCTCAAAAACAATGGGGCAGTAAAAGATCTTCCAAAGATATCAAAGCCATATGACTTTGTTTGTAAACCTTGCCAGATAGGAAAGCTTACTGGAACTCAGTTCAAATCTAAAAACTTTCCTTCAACAGAAAAACCCCTCCAGTTAGTACATATGGATTTATGTGGACCATCAATAAAAGAAGGAACAATCTGAAGCATTTGAAAAATTCAAAGTGTTTAAGGCTCTGACTCATAATCAAACAGGAAAAATATTGAAGGCAGTAAGGTCTGATAGAGGAGGAGATTTTAGTTCATGGAACTTCAAAGAGTTCTGTGATAAACATGGGATCAAACGAGAATACACTATTCCAAGAACTCCATAGAAAAATGGAGTCGTTGAGAGGTAGAATACATCAGTACAATAAATGGCAAGATCAATGATGAATGAAAGGAACATATCTCAGACATATTGGGTAGAAGCAATTCATACAACTGTTCATATCCTAAACAAAGCACATCTCAGACCACATAGTGACAATACTCCTTATGAACTATGGTTTAGAATACCTGCTTCAATCAAACATTTTAATGTCTTTGGGAGTAAATTTTATATAAAGAACAATGATGAAAATATTGGCAAATATGATGACAGGGTTGATGAAGGTATCTTCTTGGGCTATGCTACAAACAGTAAAGGGTACAGATGTTACAATAAGAGGCTTCATAAACTATTTGATTGTATAGACATAAAGGTTGATGAACAAGTCCCAGTCAGGAGTGTAAACAGTGCTTAACCAAGCACAGAAGATATAGTTGAAGATGAAGATGAACATGTCCAAGGATCAGGAAGAGAAGAATCTGAATCAAATGAATATACGAATATTCAGGCTGACACAAATCAGCAGAAAAGAAGCAAAATCACCTCTCAGAATTGTTAGAAAGAATCATCCTGAAAATCAGATAATTGGAGATATAAATAAAGGAGTTCAGACAAGAAGGAAATTGATTAAAGACTCATAACAATCTCATGTTTCTTTTTTATCTATGACTGAACCTAAAAATTTTGATGAAGCCAACCAACATGATGATTGGATTAGAGAAATGAATGAAAAGAATGATCAGATTGAGAAGAACAATACATGGGAGCTTGTCCCTAGCCCTGAAGATAAGAATGTAATAGGTTCCAAATGGATGTTCAAAAATAAAATGAATGAAAAAGGACAAGTTGTTAGAAATAAAGCCAGATTGGTCTGTAAAGGGTATGAACAAGTTGAAGGTTAGGACTTTGATGAAACTTTTGCACTAGTGGCAAGATTGGAGGCCATCAGAATGTTTCTTGCTTATTCATATCATAAGAACTTTAAAGTTTATCAGATTGATGTTAAATCAACATTTCTTAATGGAGATCTAGAGGAAGAATTATATATGGAGAAACCTGAAGGATTCTCATTGACAGATAATCCTAATTATTTTTGCAAGCTGAAGAAGGCCTTATATGGAATGAAACAAGCACCATGAGCTTGGTATTATAGACTGGACAAATTTTTACAAGACAAAGGGTTCAAGAAAGGTACGGTTGACAACAATCTATACATTAAGTCTAGAGATGATAATTTACTAGTTGTTTTGGTTTATGTAGATGATATTATTTTTGGTTGTACAGATGAATCATATTTCCAGTGGTTTGCTAACTCTATGAAAACAGAATTTGAGATGTCCATGATAGGAGAACTGTCATATTTTCTTGGTTTACAAGTAAATCATAGTTCTGCATGAATATTTATCTCTCAAGAAATATATTTGAAAGAGATGTTGAAGAAATTTCAGATGGAGGATTCCTCTCCTATTAGCACACCTATGGTGGTTGGTTGCAAGCTTAGTAAAGATGATATTTCACCAGATGTTGATCAAAGGATATATCTCTCTATGATAGGCAGTCTTATGTACATCACAACATCCCATCCTGATATAATGCAAGTTGTTGGAATGGTAGGTCGTTATTAGTCAGCTCCTAAATAAAGTCACTTGGTAGTTTTCAAAAGGATATTCAAATACTTGAAGGGAACAATGACTTATGGTTTGTGGTATCCTAGAAATTAGAATTTTCAGTTAACTGCTTATTCAAATGCAGATTGGGCAAATTGTGTGGATGAAAGAAAGAGCACCAGTGGAGGTGCCTTCTTCCTGGGTGACTCATTGGTAGCATGGATTAGTAAGAAGCAGGGATCTATTTTCTTATCAACTACAGAAGTAGAGTACATTGTTGCTACTACTTGCTGCACTCAAATTTTGTGGATGATTCAAACTCTTGCAGATTTGAAGGTAAACTATACTGATCCGATTACAATTCACTGTGATAACACTACTGCCATTAATGTCTGCAAGAATCTTGTTCTTCATTCCAAGACTAAGCATATCCCAATAAAATACCATTTTCTCAGAGAACAAGTCACAAAGAGAGTTGTTCAGCTGAATTATATCCCTTCCACAGAATAGATAGTTGATATCTTTACTAAACCATTAGCAGCGACCCCTTTTGGATATCTTCATCAAAAGTTGGGGGTTATAACTTCTTTCATCTAATATGTTCACTTGATTAGGAGTACTTATTGAATATCTGTTGTATTTCTAAGTTGCTCATAGTTGACACGGGGAGTATGCACTGCAACAAATCAGGGGGAGCGTGTTTCTTCTTTGACATTGATGTCAAAGGGGGAGAAAGTGTGGTAAATTTCAAGGATGCTACAGTGGTATAGTTGCATGTTTTTCAAGGGATTTCCATCAATGCCAAAGGGGGAGATTGATGGCATGTTTTCAGACAGAGGTAGAGTATGCATGTTTTTCATTGATGGCGTGTCTTTGTCATTGATGGCAAAGATCAGCGTGATCAATAGCATAGCGATAATGGCAAGATCAACAATGTATGCTCAGAAGGAGGAAAACAATCAAAGCACGACAAAGGTTTCGTTTTGGAGTTTCGCAGATCGGGAAATCCAAAGGAAAGGGGTTCAAACTCACGATATGTGACAACACGATAAGATCTTGACCGTTGGTTCAAGAAGGACATGTGGTGAAATCACGATATTACCTAGACCGTTGGTTCCATAGGGCACATGGCAAAAGATCATCGTTTCACTGACTGGAACATCAAAGGAAAAAAGTTCTCATTTGATTGGCGAGTGGTCATATTTCAAGGTCACATCGTCGAAGGCTTAAGGGAAGGAGATAATTTCTAAGTTCCATCTCGGCATTCGCAACTTGGAGTATCGAGACTCTTCATCATAGGAATTGCGATATGCGAGATCATGAAAAGAAATGGACCGTCAAATCACCAAGGATTGTGGACCGTTGATCAGGCATGAAGAAGGCTCGTGAAGTGGCGAAATCGCGATAAGATCTGAATCATTGATCCAAGAGGGGCACGTGGTGATAGATCAGAGCATGACAGAATACCCGAGACGTGAAAGTGCGAAATTCATTTTTGAATAAGGTTGTGGTCACAACCAGTGGTTACATCTGCAGAAGATGGAGGAAGAAGCTAGTGGTGTTAAGCTCCATCTCGGAGTCTTGGTGATCACGACTTGGAGCATCAAGACCCTTAATCATAAGAATCACGATATGCAAGATAACTATGAGATCTAGACCATCAGATCATTGAATATCTCGACCGTTGATCGGGATTGATGAAGTTTATAAGTTCATGAAATATGAAGCGCCTTTTGGCGCAGCCTGTGGTCATCGTTGGTGGTCATGTGAGGGGAAGAATCTAGTGGTGCTAATCTCCATCTCGGAGTCTCAACGATTGCAACTTGGAGTGTTGAGATCCTTTATCACAGGAATGTCGAGATGCAAGATCATGAAATTTAAATTTTGTTTAGCACTCGGTCACAGCTAGGCATATGAGATAAACACAAAGCCCTGCCGATTAAATCCAACGGTGTAGGTGAATTTGAATATGATAGGAGGGCTACTGTTGCACTTCACAGTTAATTAATCAGTTACGATTCAGTTAGAAAAACAGATTCATGATTCTTGATCAGTTGGTGATTCAGTTGATGAAGTGTTTTTGCCTAAGAGGATTCGAGGTGTAACTAATGAGGTGTGTGTTAATAAAAGGAGACATGAAGCGACTGTGTAAGGTTGGTTGTTCTAACCGGAAAAATGTGATGAATGGTAAGAAGAGTAAAATTAAAGGTTGCAGAACTTGAGATAAAACTCAGAGATGGGTAACAATTGTTGAATAGACAGAAGCAAGAGTAGAATAGCAGAATATCATGAAGCAGAGTAGAATAGAATAATAGCATGAAGTAGAGCATAATTGTAGAACAATTTTGGAAGCAGAGAAGAATTGCAGAAGAGAAAAGAAGGGGTAAGAATTGAGACACCTGTATTGTTTGTTTTTCAATCACTTATTCATAACTAGGGAGGTAGGGTGGTGCTAGGGAGGACCGTTGTCCTCTGATATTCGAGTTGGTGCTTGAATATTGGGAGTTGTAGATTCCATCTAGTTATGGCTAGAAAAACAGGGTGGCAGGGTGGTGCTTGGGAAAACGCAAAGTTTTCTATATGCAAGTTGGTGCTTGTATAAGTGGAAGTAGGTTCTTCCATCCAGTCGGTCCTGGAACACTCAGGGAGTTGGTGCTTCCTTCTAGTGGGTGCTAGAGAAACCATAGATTTGGTGCTCTCAAACAAGTTGGAGCTTGTAAAACAGAGGTAGTATCCTCACTTTGCGTTGCTGCTCAAACATAGATGATGTACAAAACTTAAAAGACTTCCTATCATTTCGAAGAAGAAGAGGTTTTCTCCCTTTATGGGTTTCCTTGTGAAAATCTGTCTCTGTGTATATCTTATGTGTGATTAAGGCTCATTATTTATGGTGTTCATATGATGTATAATATTGATGGTCACTTGATGAAAGATTACAAATGGTTTAATGGACTTAATATTGTTTAAGCACAGTGACAACTGATTCACCCCCCCTCCCTCTCAGTTGTCTTAGTAATTTCAACATAACATCCCTTTTCCTATCTCCTCATTTCTATCTTAATTTCCAACCATGATTTTAAATATGATTGGCATAATCATTGTTCATGAAACTATGTACACACTTATATAGAAATTTGTAAGAAAAAAATTGTTTTCTATTATTTATTGATTTTTATTTGTTTATATATCTTATTCAATTTCATACATTTCATATTTTTACACCATATTCTAATAAGTTCTATGTGTACCTCTAATGATTCCTCCTAGTCAACTAATTGTTATTTTTCCATATTTATATTGCAACTAACTTGTCATGAGAATGAGGCAATATCTTGCACCAACCCTCAATTAAGCTTTTAGTGAAGATTAACTTTAGGATATTTTTATGAAGTAACTTCCTAGTTGTTATTGTCATATAAAAAAATAATATAAGTGATATTTTTGTATTTTATTATTGTAACCTTTTTTTTAGTATTAACTTACATATATGTGCTAGAGCAAAAATCCTTGGGAATTGGTAGTTGATTGTCAAGATCATCGGGACACTTCACCATAAGAAAAATATAGTCTATGCAAATAAGAATAATGATGAGTAATCCAACTAAAGTAGTACTATCAAAACCCACTTCTTCCAAGGATGCCTCAATTGTCAATGTAAATGAAAAAAAGCATATGGGATAGGGGATAACCTTTCTTAACTCCTATATTACAATTAATTTATTCCAACCAACCAAAGTAGCATTCTTGAACTTATCAATTTAACATCCTCATACAACCTTAATGCAATGGCTCTGAACTCAAAGGGAACCTTTAGACATTTCAATATATTCTAAAGGTTATTTTAGTTACCATGTCAAAATATTTCCCAAAGTAAACAAAGCAATACAAGAGATTAGTTTTATTACTACAAAATTCATCGACGATGGTCCTAAGTGTAAGTATGGTGACATATGGTCTACATTTGAATTATAGCTTCTAAATACAACCATGTGACTTTCTAGCCACATGTGAATCTTATGTTCAAGAATACTTCCATATAACTTGGATAAAAGAGGGACAATGATATGAATTGGATTGTCACCAAACCTCTTGTAAATATGTAATAAGCATGCAACCATTTCTTTGGCAAAGTTGAGAAAATGTGCAAAATTTACTAGGAAGTGGAAACAAAACATCCATTAAAAATAAAGGTTGTAGTGAAGAAGGGCGTAAAAAATGAGATGCAGAGAGAACTTGGGAAGCTTGAAGAGTAGAGATAAGAGTTTGAAGAGTGCAACATGCTTGAAGATTAGATGACGAAGTGAAGGTGTCTCTAAGGCATGGCCATTTGCAAAATTTTTAATTGAGTAATAATGCATGATATTTCTGAGAATGCATAGCTTACCCTTTGTAAAGAAATTTCTAAGAAAAATAAATCTTTGTTGATTATGGTGCACTTAATCGCTACTATGAATTTGGTGTGTTTTATTGCTTGAAAGTTTTTTTTTGGTTAATAGATGCAAACTTTACCAACTCAGTCCTGCTCACCATAGTACTAAAATCCTTTTATTGGTCCTTTTTATTATTATTGGGCACTACTAATAACCACCTACAACAATTTTATGGCTTTTGTACAACATACCCACAATACCATAGCATGGCTCGATTCCTCTTCCATAGTAAATCAATTTTACATTAAGTTTTCTCAATTTATAGTTTATTTTGTGGTGCGTACATGGGTTGTATGGATGTCTATGATATGGCATGGGCTTGAATTAACCATTGA
>ML879700.1:0-16672 GCA_009831015.1 Picea engelmannii
TCATCCATGTTCTCCACCAAGGGAAACCAGGTCATCTCCTCCCTTTGTGCTCTCTTAGGTTACTATTCTGACCAATGGGTAGATGAGCCCATTTTGGGTTTTCTATCTATTTTCTCCTCTGATGAAAACCCCACCACATAGTTTGATTTCAGCACCTTCTTGGCCAAAAATATTCACAAGCAGTTCGTAAATTTTGGCACGGAGGGAATGTTAATATATTCGTCTCTATTGGCATACATGTTTGTTTACTTTCAAGTAGATAAATATAGTTTCTCCATGCAGAAGATGGACGTAGATGGAAGGCCTCAGCCAGTCACAACATGGACCTCTTTGTTGAAGCACAACTCCATAGAGTATAGCTTCAAAGATTTCATAGATCTGTTTTACCACCCGGTGGTAAGCATGCTGAGTGGCAGGCCCGAGCCACGAATAAACAATGAATTCCAGAGAATTCTGCATCTCTCGGACAACTCAAAGACTGGATATTGGTACCTGTATCACAACCACACCGAGATCAGAGTATTCGGGTGTGAATTGGTGCCCTACAAGCTGCCCAAATATGTGTCGGTGAGAATCTTTTCTTTAGAATACATAAGGAACATCATGAATTCAGATGATATTAATTTCGTATCATTGAAGAAAAAACAACAGCTTCGAATCAAGGGGCAGATTGGCTCCTTCATTTGCAACAGTCGAAGCGCTGAGGAAGAAGCTGAAAGAATGTTGAAAGAAATGAAATTCTTTATGAGTTTCCCGTGGCACTATGATCCATGCGGGATCATTTCAGAAATGCGGGTGAAAAATAAAAACATTTTGTATGTTCATGAGTCCAAGCCCGAAATTGAAAATTTTTCCAATCAGACTGTGTGGGTGCCTGACACCTTGGTTGAAGTGGAACAGCAGGTTCCCCCGACCACTGTACTTCCAACTTCAACACCACAGGTCCCTAAGGAAAAAAATCCCCGACAAGAATCATCTCCGCCTATCATGGAGGTGTCGTCCGAAGAGTTCCAGTTGCACACAAAGAGGCCCAAGACAACCACAGTTCCCGGTCCAACCGGAGAAATAGAAGTCCCACCTACCACTATGGGAAAATCTGTCATTCCACCCTTCGGGACAGTCATTCATAAGGAAATCACCCTAGTAGTACCGAAGAAATCCTCAAGCTCCCCCCTAGACACTCAGTCGAGCAAGACTGGACCCAAATTGAGCATCTTTGAGAAGTACGAGATGATTAAGAAAAAGAATCAGACTCTTACCAGCAGTACTTATGCTCAGTTTCGAAAGAAAACGTCAACTGCACAACACAGGTTGTTGTCTGCATTTGACACAGAAAAGGGCAGGATGCACATGGCTTTCCTCCAGGCGCAGGTACCAGACCCTAAAGTCATCACATAATACAAAGGAGCCACCCTCGAATTCCAAACGAAGGACGTGCACCCAGTAGATCATATGGATTTGCATAAACAGAGAGGGGAGATGGTATTCCATACATTGGCACATGCTTCAGCCTCAACAACAAAATTTCAGGTATCATTGAACAATGCTCAGACACAGCTCAAGCTGGAGAAGATTTCTTCCTTCGCCAAGGATAACAGAATTAAAACTTTGGAGGAGTTGGTCCTAAAGATCGTCTATGATCCCTCAAATGTCAAAGATGCAGAAGATATGATAAAGAAGAAAAATGCAGATATCACCTCCTTGAGGAAACAACTGAAGCTCCCTCCTACAGAAGACTCGCAGGCAAAAGAGATAGTAGATAAAGAAGGTGAAAAGGATGAAATTCTTAAGCTGCTCATGGAGCAGAACGCCCAGCTCAAAGAGATGGAGGCTGAGATGGAGAGATTAATAAGAGAGAAGGAACATATGAAGCCAATGGAAGTCATTCCATTGAGTTCCATTCCGATTTCAGGAGATAGCACGGCAGCAGTAACAACAATTCCATCCACAACACCAGTGACACCACCAGAAGGGACAACCGACCTCACCAAATCCATGGAGAAAATGAACCTGTAAGAGACAGAAATCAACAGGCTGAAGAAGGAAGTTGAGAACCTCCAGGAACTCAAAACTTCTTTCCAAACCAGTCTATCCAAAGAAAAGCAGGTAACTGAGCAGCTAAGGAAGGAATTATAGCAGCTCCTAAAACAAACAGTGGCAGGGAAGACTTTGGCTGATGTCAAAGAGAACGTATGGACAGACATCACAAAGTCCATAAATGAGATATGGCCCATGATCCAAATTATGTTTGAACAGAATGAGTTGGTATACAGGAGTAAATAGGCCATTGATAAAATCAAAGTAGAATTGGGAGATAGACCAACTCAGGCAAATGATATCATAAAATTCCTCAATTCTAAAACCAGAGAAGAGTTAGAAGAGCTGAAGATAGAAGACAGAACAGAGACCATCCTTGAGGTCAAAAGGGTTTTGACCAAGAGAGGATTACTTCTACAACTCGAATAAAAGGTTCAGGTCATGTACCAGGGGGTACAAAAGTTCTTCAACAAGATTGAGGCTCTCCAGAAGAAAGGTCTCCCTGGTCTGAAGGTTATTAATGATAAACTGATGACACTCCCAGATTACAAAAAGAGACTGTCTGAAGTGTCTAAATACAGTTTGAAGCTTGTTGGCATACAGGGGATCATCACCAGCAAAGAATTCCTGGACGTTCTTCAGTTGGACATTAGTATCCAACACGAGATCCGATACATATTCCTCACTAAGCCCACATTCGCTAAATACATGGAAATGGACGAAGTGTATCGGAGATTGTTCAAAGTCACTGTGCCCAGTCATATCAGATGGGAGGAACTCTGCGATATGCTCGATTAGCAGATGAGTTGTCCAGGCCTAGTCACTTGTCCAGTCAGATGAAGTCATGCGAAGGATTCATCAATGGTCTACCCAGAAATTCTGTGTGCAATTGCACTAAGTCATCAAGCAGTTTTGATTAGTTAAATTAGTTAGTCTAAAAATAGAATTAGCACGTCCTGATCAGTTATGACAGGAATGGTTGTAATTTGAATTATAAATACTTCACCTTTCGAAGTATTGAGTGGTTGTTGATCTCCACACCCTAACGCTATCAGACTGTACCATTTTTATGAGATCTGCCATTAATGAAAAGGAGGCACTTTTACAAGATTCTTGCGTGTATTCACTGGTGATGTTTATTCTCTAAGTTGAACGTTTTTCTTACTTTGTGATCATATTGTTTTCTGGAACTAATCTTTAAGAGTAACGTAATGTTGTAGGATTTATATTTGATACCCTTTTTCCGATTCTAAATATTTTAATGTTTATCTTCTGATGTCTTCGATTAAGAAATTCTTAACTGCTTCTTAGTTGAAGTTATTTTCTGATCTTTTCTTCTTTCCAGTGAGTATATTATCTCGCCCTGTGGAAGTCTTCTTTCTCGTTTCTGGTTGTATTTCCTATTTATTTCAATACAGACCCCATAGCCCAATGAAGGTGTAGATTGTCTCAACCAATTCAAAAACACTTTGACAACAAAACCCATAGATTTCTTTACCTAGACTAATATCTAAAGTGAAAACATAGCTAAATCATATAGAGAGATCCCTCTCTGAAGCTGGAAGGGCTAGATCCCAGCTTTAAAAGTGGTTGGATAAAGTTACCTTTGTAGATTTCTTTTGTTTCAACCTCTAGGAAATTTACAGAGTGCTAACACCTAGATACAATCTATAGGTTCTTCACTGAAATTGTAAATAAGGCTTCCAGTAAACTTTATAATTCATCAAAAATATAAATTTTATTAATTGAATGGACAATGAAAGTAAACTAAACTGGAAATGATTCTAGAATTTTAGATATTCATAAATACGTGTACTTTCAATGAAAAATATAAAATTCTAGAATGTACATGTCACTTGTTTAAAGAAATTGTAACGGTATCCCATCTTCAATTATTTGTTCATCATCGTGGTGCATGCAAACCCTTTCTTTGACCCTCAGGCCAATGTTCTGCTCTTAGGATCATTCAAATTCCCCTTGAGCCGAAGCGGCTCTTTTGATTCCTCACTGGAATCTCAAATTCCCAATCGACAGGTCCTTCTTCCCTGCTCGCGGTCTTCTGCACATGACCATGAATTTCGGGTTTCGAAACCCTCATTGTCCCGATCTCTTGAGTCCCTGACTCTATGACCTTGCGATCTCTGAAATGTTGATTTGCTGAAAAGGATTTTCTTGCGTTAGCCCCTCTGGCTATGCCCCTAGTCCGTGTGACCACTCCTCATAAGACCATAGTCTTATTTTGGGGTTTATCAAAATAAGAGCCCGACCTCTTGTCAACAGGACTCCCAAATTCCCGATTTCCGATTTACTGAAATGGCCTTCTTTCGAAAAATCTCCCAAAATCCTGGATTGCTACCACGTGTCTCCTCAAGATAGACGGTCCTCCTGCAATTCGCAATTTCGCGACTTGTGACCTCCTATGAAACAATCTTCTCTATAAACTTGAATCCCAGGTATACAAAATATCGATGGACTCTCGATCTCCACCATGTGTCCCAATGAATGGACGACTATGATCTTTTCGGGACTTTGCCAGGTGCGAAGTCAAAATTCTCACCTCTGTGAGTATCGGTGTCTGAATCCCTGTTGTGGGTGATCTTGTGACACGCGTCCTCCTTCTAATGGACAACTGCAAATCCTTTCGCTATTTAGGGACTTTCTCCATGGAGTGTCCCGACCTCTTGTCCTCGAGACCTCCAAAATCCCAAAGTACGAAATCCCAATAACTCAATTCCTCCTTCGGGATTTCCGCCTCTGCTCTACACTTAAGGATTAAACCATGCACAACTTCCTCCCGATCCAAAAATTATCGGGTATTCTGAGCGAGATCCAATGGCTTAGAATCTCTTCTGTCCTACGCACTCCTCCACTTCTCTCTAGACATGGAAACTTCAATGGTCCAGAATCTATCAGCTGATCCAAAGGTAGTTGTGATCTTCCTGAGCTTCTATTCTCGAATCCTCAAAGGATTCTTCGACTTCTTCACTCCTTGGAGAGTCTTCGCACACCAAGTGTTATCTCTTCTGAGCTTTCCTGTTACTCAGACTCCTAAGGAACTCAGTCCTTTTACCCTTTCTCCTTCAAATGGAGAAATATGATGCCCTCCTAGAAATCCTTCACTCAAGCAACCTCTTGTTGAGCCTACCGGGTGTTCAACAACCCTGTGAAGAACCTTCTCTGTATTCTTCTTCAATTTACAGAACTCAAAGAATTCCTTCCTTCTGCGCTCTATCTATACATCTACTCAATGCCCTCCTGGAAGAGTCTCTATAATCCTCAGTGATTCTGACTTCTATTGAACTCCCAACATAGTTCTTCCTCAACGCTCTGTGCCTATTCTCAATGCCCACTTGGAAGATCTTTACAAAACTCCTCAGAGATTTTGTCTCCTGATGAACTCACAACAAAGTTCTTCTGTGCACTCTTGCACCTGCTCAATGCCCACTTGGGAGAGTGTCTATAGAACTCCTTAGATATTATGTCTGCAACTGTGTCTCTCATACACAGCCTTACCTCCAAGGTATTCAACAACCTTGAGGTATTCCTCTGAGCTAATTATTCCATATACTGTGCCCTCCTGGCACGCCTTTGTCTGAATCCGCAGAGTTTAGAAATGCACCCTCTGTGCACGGCTATCAGAACCCGCAACGTTCTGTCACACCCTCCTGGTGTGAAGCCTCAAATACCTCTAACCCTTAAATAAAAAAACCCCTACAAATTCATACCTACAACATACATATACAACATAAATTGAACAAATAAAGACATTCATTCAACATAGAATATACTTGTAGGAAAAACTGCTTCTATTTGTATTAATAAGATTGCCTCTTTTCAAAGGTGTTTTTGAGCTCGGACTTACAACAGAGTCTTGGCTCTTCTCAACTCTCTCTGCCTACTCTGCTACCACTACTATCTTCTCTCTCTCTTTCTCTAATAATGCAAATAAGGTCTCCCGATCTTTTACATGAGGGGGCTCTTTGAGCTCTTCCCTCCAAACTCACCTACCCTATTCAATTACATTGAATGGGTTGTCTAGTCCATAATCGGATCTAGATTTCAGCCTTACAAAAATTAAAATCTATCTACTCTAAATCCTATGCAAAGGCACAACTTCACAACTCAACAACCTTAAATTCATTTAATTACATACAAATTCAAATTTGAAATGAGGGTTGCACCTCTCTTCATTGAATGTGTGCATTGACGTGGGTTGTCTGGCTGGATGATTGACGTGGAGAGATGCTCCTGCATCATACTCCTCAACTACAAAATCCATGAGCTCATGCTCATGAGAGTCCCATCTCAGCTGTTGAAATCCTCTTGGATCCCAAACAAATTTATGGAGTCTCCTTGCCCCATGTCTCTGTTGTTGTTGTTGTTGCTTCTACTCCTGCTGCTGGTTCTTTGCCTAGCTTCTCCTTGCTGGTAATATCTACTGACTCTATTATCATCCTTCAGATCTTCTTGATCACTTCGTCCAGCTGCTCCAGTGAATGGCTCTGTTCATGCAGTCTTCTCAGCTGCAAATTGTTTTTTCAATTGGGTAGATCACTGTGATATTCCATGCCTTCTTCATCTGCTTCCAACCTCACCTGTTGGAAATGCATACTCTGTACTATTACCCTCTTTTCCAGGGCTTCAATCTGGTCATACATATCAGCCAAACTAATGTTGTCTACATCTTCTTCTACAACTTCTGCAAGCTCCAATGCTACAGTCTTTTCAACTTCTTGGCTGAAAGTATTGAGCCACTCCTCAGAATTCTCATCTTCTTTCCCTGCTTGGGTAGATTCAAACATCTGCTCCAATTATTCTTCCCTAAGAGTCACAACTGGTTTTCTTTCTCTTGTTGTTACTGCTTCATCTGCAACACAAATTTCTGCCTCCTCTGGGCTAAGTGGTAGGAATATTTCAATTCCCCCAATCATTAGAAGATTTCTACGATCTTCCTTCTCTGTCAAATGCATCTGCTGATCCAAATCCATCTCTGAGCTCATCTTCTCTATCATCTCCTTGGGCTGATTCAAACTCACCTCTGAGTCCATGAGACTCTCAGATAGCCTCATTTATGTTCCCATGCGCTCCTAGCAAATTGGGATTTTCCTGTTTCCCTCTTGGAAGTCCATGAGATCCCGCAAGGATATCAATTCATTGCCCTCCTGGAAATGTGAAATTCCCCAGCTATCCTCATGAAAGTCTGTGAGATCCCGTAGAAATCTCAACTCCTTGCCCTCCTGGCAATTGAGAATTTTTGGGCTGTCTTCTTGACAGTCCTTGGTACCTTTAGATGATCCCAATTCATTCTCAGCATCACTGAGATTTCTCCAAATATATGGTTCACATACCCAAATCACTTTCTCAGGTCCGTCGAGGTTTTCATCATTCCTCAACCATCCTCTTAACAACCTAAGTTGTCTTCTAGCCATCAACTCCTTGACTGGCCATTTTTATTTCGTCCCCATGGGCCATTCACATACCCATCTTGACTTGGTGTTCTGTTGCATCTCAAATGTAAGTTCATCCATCCTTTCCCTAATCTCGGCAAGTTATTTATCCCATTCATATTTTCTCATCATCTCTGGGTCTTTCCTTCCAACACTCGTATAACATTTTGTAGCCATCTTGTTGTATCTGTCTTCCCTCCTGGAAAACCTGTTTCTATCACTCTGCAACTGCGAGTGCTTCCAGCCTCTTCCTACAGTCCCTCTGACTATCTTCTTGATTGCTACTTACCTGCAACCAATCATCTACAGATCCTTCAGCACTCTGCTTTCTTCTACTCACTTCACTTTAAATATACAGATGAAATCCTTCTCTGATACCAAACTTGGTGCATGCAAATCCCTTCTTTGACCCTCAGGCCAATGGTCCGCTCTCAAGATCGTTGAAATTCCCCTTGAGCCGAAGCGGCTCTTTTGATTCCTCACTGAAATCTCAAATTTCTGATCCATAGGTCCTTCTTCCCTGCTCACGGTCTTCTGCACACAACCATGAATTTTGAGTTTCGAAACCCTCAGTGTCCCGATCTCTTGAGTCCCTGACTCTACGACCTTCCTATCTCCAAAATGTTGATTTGATGAAAAGAATTTTCTTGCATTAGCCCCTCTGGCTATGCCCCTAGTCCATATGACCACAGTCTTATTTCAGGGTTTATCAATATGAGCGCCTGCCCTCTTGTCAATGGGACTCCCAAATTCCTGATTTTTGATTTGCCGAAATGGCCTCCTTTCGGAAAATCTCTCGAAATTATGGATTGCTACCACACGTCTCCTCAAGATGGACGGTCCTCCTGCATATTGCGATTTTGCGACTTGTGACCTCCTGTGACACAATCTCCTCTTTCAACTCGAATCCCCAGTATACGAAATCTTGATGGACTCTCGATCTCTGCCACATGTCCCAACGAATGGACGGATGTGATCTTTTCGGGACTTCGCCAGGTGCGAAGTCAAAATGCTCACCTCTGTGAGTGGCGGTGTCCAAATCCTTGGTGTGGGTGATCTTGCGACACGCATCCTCCTTCCAACGGATGGCTGTGAATAATTTTGCTATTTCGGGACTTTCAGTGTGGAGTGTCTCGACCTCTTGTCCTCGAGACCTCCAAAATCCCAAAGTCCGAAATCCCGATAGCTCAACTCCTCCTTTGGGAATTTCGCCTCTGCTCTACACTTAAGGATTAAACCACGCACAACTTCCTACCGATCCAACGAATCAGAATCTCTTCTGTCCTGCGCACTCCTCCACTACTCCCTGGATGTGGAAACTTCAACAGTCCAGAATCTATTGACTGATCCGATGGTAGTTGTGCTCCTCTTGAGCTTATGTTCTTGAATCCTCAAAGGATTCTTTGACTTCTGCACTCCTTGTAGAGTCTTCGCAGACCAAGTTCTATCTCTTTTGAGCTTTCCCGTTACTCAAAATCCTAAGGAACTCGGTCCTTTTACCCTTTCTCCTTCAGATGGAGAAATATGATGCCCTCCTAAAAATACTTCACTCAAGAAACCTCTTGTTGAGCCTATAGGGTGTTCAACAACCCTGTGAAGATCCTTCTTTGGATTCTTCTTCAATTTACAGAACTCAAAGAGTTCTCTTCCTTTTGTGCTCTATCTGCACATCTACTCAATGCCCTCCTGGAAGAGTGTCTAGAAACCTCATTGATTCTGACTTCTGTTGAACTCCCAGCAGAGTTCTTCCTCAGAATTATATGCCTATGCTCAATGCTCACTTGGTAGAGCTTTACAGAACTCCTCAGAGATTCTATCTCCTTATGAACTCACAATAGAGTTCTTCTATGCACTCCTGCACCTACTCAATGCCCACTTGGTAGAGTGTCTGCAGAACTCTTCAGAGATTTTGTCTGCAACTTTGTCTCTGATTCACAGCCTAACCTCCAAGGTATTCAGCAACCTTGAGGTCTTCCTCTAAGAAAATTATTTCAGCTATTGTGCCCTCCTGGAACACCTTTGTCTGAATACGCAGTGTTCAGAAATGCACCCTCTGTACATGGCTATCTGAACCCGCAACATTCTGTCACACCCTCCTAGTGTGAAGCCTCAAAGACCTCTAACCCTGAAATCAAACAACCCCTACAAATGAATACCTACAACATACATCTACAACATACATTGAACACATAAAGACATTCATTCAACATAGAATATACTTGCAGGAAAAACTGCTTTTGTTTGTATTAATAAGAATGCCTCTTTTCAAAGGTGTTTTTGAGCTCGGACTTGCAACAGAGTCTCGGCTCTTGTCAACTCTCTTAGCCTACTCTTCTACCACTACTTTATTCTCTCTCTCTCTCTCTGATAATACAAAGAAGGTCTCCTGATCTTTTACATGAGGGGGCTCTTTGAGCTCTTCCCTCCAAACTCACCTACCCTATTCAATTACATTGAATGGGTTTTCTAGTCCAGAATCGGATCTAGATTTCAGCCTTACAAACATTAAAGGCTATCTACTCTAATGCTTATGCAAAGGCACGACTTCATGTCTCAACATCTTTACATTCATTTAATTACATTCAAATTCAAATTTGAAATGAGGGTTGTGCCTCTCTTCATTGAATGCATGTGCTGACATGGGTTGGTTGGCTGGTTGATTGATGTGGAGAGATGCTCTTGCATCATACTCCTCAGTTGAAAAATTCATGAGCTCCTGCTCATGAACTCCTGCTCATGAGCTTCCCATCTCAGCTATTGCAATCCTCCTAGATCCCAAACAAAGTTTTGGAGTCTCCTTGACCCATCTCTCTGCTGCTGCTGCTACTTCTCTACCCAGCTTCTCCTTGCTAACAGTCTCTACTGACTCTATCATCAACCTTTTGATCTTCTCGATCACTTCGTCTAGTTGCTCTAGTGGCTGGCTCTGTTCATGTAGTTTCCTCAACTACAATTTTTTTTTGCAATTGGGTATATCACTATGATCTCCCATGCCTTCTTCATCTTCTTCCAACCTCACCTGTTGGATGTGCATTGACGCGAAAGTCGTAACCCTCGCGGTCCAACCCGATCCTACCAAGACCTTCTTCGTCTCACTAGCCCAAAGAGTCAAAATTCTCTTCCAACTCCTCTCAGGAGTTGTTTTACTACCCACAGTAGCTCCTCGATGATCTCCCTTTCGCTTCTCGGGAAATCGGCATTCGCGCTATCGCGAACCCTGTGTGCACTTCCCATGCAATTCAAACCTCCAAACTCCGATCCCCGATGGTCAACAATCAACGACTCAGTCCTGTCGGGGATTTCCCTATAGGGAAATCGACATATAAAAGGTCGCGATTCACTCGCCTTCCAAAACCCCAAATGTCGAGGTGCGATGCCACGTGCTAGTGCTCCACGCTGTTCCTGTGGGACCCGTCGCAACTCGGGGGTTCTCTCTTCCTCCACGGTCCTTTTGACTTTGAAAACGTTGAAACGCTGAGTCCCGACTCCCCGGGATCTCGCGCCACCTGTACTCCACTATCTTCTGGGGTCCCACTCTGCCACGTCACCTTCGGGTTTTCACGGATCGCGAATCCACGACACAAAGTTTCCTTGCTGCTGGAAACCCCGAACGCCGAACCCCGATTCTCTACCTCCTCAGGATCGTGCGCCACATGTTCCTGCTCTGATCAACAACTCTCGTTAAATCAGGAAATTGCGACTCGCAATTTCAACGGGTCTGCACCTCCTCTCGATAAACGCCGAATGCCGATATGCGACGACTCTCGCTTCTCTGCCTTGAAGTTCTCGTCCACTTCAAAGCTCCATTCTGTTCGAAGCTTCACCTGGGTCTGCTCCCACAATAATTGTAAGGAACTATTCCTCCTGAGCTTTGCAACTCTGACTCCTTCAGAGACTTTTACGCCCATTTTCAGTGCTCGACTTTTCAACAACTCTCTAAGTGTTGAGTTCTTCAAATCCCGTGCACTCACCTGCGACAGAGATCTTCCAAACTCGATCGGCACTTCCCTGCACGACTTCCTCAACCCAAATCAACTTCTGGGCAAATGAGAATGAGAGCTTAACTGTTTATCCTCTTCAATGCACTCTATGCGGAGGAATTCTACTGCACCCTCCTTTCGAAGTCCTTACGCTGAAAGCATTCTCTACCCTGAGGTTCTCCTGTAGCTTCGACCTCTACAGAAGCTCAATTATTCTCCTCTTTCTCCCACAGATGGATAATACAATGCCTTTTGGCAATCTTCCCACTCAAGCAACCTATTTCTGAGTACTCTGGGTATTCAGTGACCCAGTGAAATCTCCCTCAGTGGATGATTCCTTCAGATGGTAGAACTCAAAGGGTTCCTTCCTCCTGGGCTATCTGTGCACTCTCTCAATGCCCTCCTGGTGGAGTATCTCTGCCATAGAACACCCGAGAGTTACATTTTCCCTATGCACTCATGCACTTCGTTCAACGTCCTCCAGACGGAGCTCCTCAGAGTCTTCAACAGAATTCTGGTCTTTTTGAACTCCCGACAGAGTTCTTTCCTTTGTGCATTTCTGTGCACACGCTCGATACCCTCTTGGTCGAGCTCCATAGAACCTACAACAAGGTTTTTGTCCACAACTGTGTCTCAGCTACAGTGCCTTGACTATTGAGGTGTTTAGTAACCCCAAAACTCCTCCTTCTATATGAGTTGTTGACTTCAAAGCTTGTGCTCTCAGCACGTCTTTGTCTGACTCCTTCGAGTTCAGAAGTGCCTCCTCTGTGCACTGGTATTCAGAGTCTCATCACTCTGTCATGCCCTCATGGCATGAAACCTCAAAGACCTCTCAAACCTGAATTCAAACACACTCCCTGCAATGGCATAATCACAATACACAAATGCAGCATATAATGAACACACACACACAGACATGCATATAATGACAGAATAATGCAGGAAAACTGCTCTGTATTAATAATTGCAAATGCCTGTATATTTTACAAGGTGTTCTTCGATCCTTCTCTTAGCTCTCTCTTCTACTCTACATGCATCTACTCCTAACTCAAATAACTCAAAATGAGATATCAAAATCTCTTTTACACTGAGGGCTCAATCAAGCGCTCCCCTCCAGGATTTACCTACTTTAATAAATTTACAATGATTGGGTTGTCTAGTCCAGGATCTGGAACTAGATCTCAGCCATACAACACATTAAATTCCTATCTTATCTACAGCCTATGCAAGAGCATGGCTTCCATGGCTCGACATCCTAAGCACATTTAATTACATTCATTACAAATTTAAATGAGGTTGTGCCTCCCTCTTATCATATGAATGCATGCACACTGATGTGGCTGGCTGGCTAGCTGGCTGCATGGAGAGATGCTCCTGCATCATACTCCACAGCTGCAAAAATCATGAGCTCCTGCTCATGAGCTTCCCCTGTAGTTGTTGGAATCCACCTGGGTCCCAAACAAATCCTTGGAGCTGTTCATCTGCTCCATTCTGCTGTTGTTGCTGCTTCTTCTGCTGCGCTGTTTCTCTCCTTCTGCCCAGCTTCTCTTCACTAGTAGTCTGCGTTGACCTCATCATCAGCCTTTTGATGTCCTCTATCTCTCGGTCCAGATGCTCCTGTGGCTGGCCCTGCTTTGGCAGTCTCCTCAACTACAAAATATTTCGGCCATTGGATAGATCATCATGATCTCCCATGCCATCTTTTCCATCTTCATCTGTGGCCTTCAATTTCCACTGTACTACAGTATTCAGCTCTGCAGTTTCTTCTTGATTGTCCTGCTGCTCAGTCATTCCCTTCTCTGACAGCTCGAATTCTGCCAGTTCTCTTGTCGGTTCTGGATTGTTCAGCCAATCCTCCAGCATCTCTAGCTCCATCTCCCATGGAGTAATAAATCTTCCTGTCTACTGCTCGACTTCTTTCGCTGCTAGCCTCAGTGCTACAACTTCTTTCTCTTCCTCTGCAACTTCCCATGTTGCAGTCCTTTCAGCTTCACGGCTGTAAATGATGAGCCATTCCTCAGAATGCTCACTCTCGCCTTATGCTTGGGCAGTCCCAAATGCATGCTCCAACTCTTGTTTGACAGTCTCGGTTGACTGTTCCCTTGATATTGCCGCATATGCAGTATAGTTTTCTGCCTCCCCTGGGGCAAATGGTAGGAATATTGAAATTCCCCCAATCATCAAAATACCATTCTGATTTGCCTCCTCTTCTGTCAGTTGCACCTACTGTTCCAAATTCATCTGTCCATCCCTGTCCACCTGGAAATATGGGATGCTTCCACTGCTGCTTCCCTGGCAGATTATGCGATCAACCGATCCCATCTTCATCAGCAACCCCTGCTGAATTGAATTCTCCATGAGGCCTTCAGATGGTATCAATTGTTCATCTCTACCCACCTGGCAGTTTAACACGCTTTCGCTGCCCTCCTGGAAGTCTTCGACGCTTTCACTGCCTTTCTGGCAGTCTTCAAGATCCTCAGCCGATCCCATTTCTGTTCCCTTGCCCATATGGAAATATGCAAACATTCCACTACTCTCTTGGCAGTCTATGAGATCCCTCTGTGGTCTCTCATCATTGCCCAATTGACAATTTAAAATTCCCTGGCTATCCTCATGATAGTCTTTGAGATCCTTAACTGATCCCAATTTGTGGCCCTCCTGGAAAACTAGAATTTCTTCTTTTCTGCCCAACCGGCAGTACTTGAAATCATCAGCTGATTCCAATTTATCTCAATCATCATCATCATCATCATCGTCGAGACATTTCCCAGTCTCTGGCCAACAATAACAAATCATTTCTTCTTCTGTGGCCCTGAGGTCCTCAACATACCTCAACCATTTCTTCAACAGCCTCTGCTGTCTTTTGACCATCAGTTCCCTGACTGGCCATTTAAACTTTGGCGTCTTCATGGGCCATTCATTAACCCATCTCAGCCTTTTATCCTGCCGCATCCTCATCTCTAGCTCCTCCATATCTCACTTTATATCAGCGAGCTCCTTATCCATTTCTACTCCGCTCATCAACTTTGAGCTATTCCTTCCAGCATGTCTATGGCCTTCAATAGCCATGCTGCTGTGTCTATCTACCTTCCTGGCAGATCTACTTCTATCACT
The DNA here is from genome assembly GCA_009831015.1 of Picea engelmannii. NCBI lineage: Eukaryota > Viridiplantae > Streptophyta > Pinopsida > Pinales > Pinaceae > Picea > Picea engelmannii. Next base: position 14,579 of record ML879700.1, read on the forward strand.
CCACAACTCTGAGTGTTCCAGCTTCATTCTCTCACAGTCTCCTAATGACTGTATCCATGACTGCTGTCGTCACAGAGTCTTCAGTAACTCTGTCTTCCTTCTGCCGCCATCTCACTTCACCTGAAATGTACAGATGAAGAACCTTCTCTGATACCACTTGACGCGAAAGTCGCAACCCTCACGGTCCAACCCGCTCCTACCAGGACCTTCTTTGTCTCACCGGCCCGAAGAGTCAAAATGCTCTTCCAACTCCTCTTGGGAGTTTTTTTACTACCCACAGTAGCTCCTCGATGATCTCCCTTTCGCTTCTCGGGAAATCGACATTCACGCTATCGCGAACCCTGTGGGCCCCTCCCGTGCAATTCAAACCTTCGAACTCCGATCCCCGATGGTCAACAGTCAACGACTCAGTCCTGTCAGGGATTTCCCTATCGGGAAATCGGCATATGAAAGGTCACGATTCACTCGCCTTCCAAAACCCCGAATGCTGAGGTGCGATGCCATGTGCTAGCGCTCCACGCTGTTCCTGTGGGACCCGTCGCAACTCGGGGGTTCGCTCTTCCTCCACGGTCCTTTCAACTTTGAAAATGCCGAAACGCCGAGTCTCGACTCCCCAGGATCTCGTGCCACCTGTACTCCACTATCTCCTGGGGTCCCACTCTGCCACGTCACCTTTGGGTTTTCACGGATCGCGAATCCATGACACAAAGTTTCCTTGCTGCTGGAAACCCCGAACGTCGAACCCCGATTCTTCACCTCCTCAGGATCGTGCGCCACGTGTTCCTGCTCTGATCAACGACTCCCATTAAATCGGGAAATTGCAACTCGCGATTTCAACAGGTCTGCGCCTCCTCTCGATAAACGTCGAATGCCGATATGCGACGGCTCTCGCTTCTCTGCCTTGAAGTTCTCCTCCACTTCAAAGCTCCATTTTGTTCGAAGCTTCACCTGGGTCTGCTCCCACAATAATTGTAAGGAACTATTCCTCCTGAGCTTTGCAACTTTGACTCCTTCAGAGACTTTTACGCCCGTTTTCGGTGCTCGACTTTTCAACAACTCTCTAAGTGTTGAGTTCTTCAAATCCCGTGCACTCACCTGCAACAGAGATCTTCCAAACTCGGTCGGCACTTCCCTGCATGAATTCCTCAACCCAAATCAACTTCTGGGCGAACGAGAATGAGAGCTTAACTATTTATCCTCCTCAATGCACTCTATGTGGAGGAATTCTATTGCACCCTCCTTTCGAAGTCCTTACGCTGAAAGTGTTATATTCCTTGAGGTTCTCCTATAGCTTCGACCTCTATAGAAGCTCGGTTCTTCTCCTCTTTCTCCCACAGATGGAGAATACAATGCCTCTTGGCAATCTTCCCGCTCGAGCAACTTATTGCTGAGTACTCTGGGTATTCAGTGACCCAGTGAAAGCTCCCTCAGTGGATGCTTCCTTCAGATGATAGAACTCAAAGGGTTCCTTCCTCTTGAGCTATCTGCGCACTCTCTCAATGCCCTCCTGACGGAGTATCTCTGCCAAAGAACACCCAACAATTATACTTTCCCTGTGCGCTCACGCACTTCACTCAACGTCCTCCAGATGGAGCTCCTCATAATCTTCAACAGAATTCTGGTCTTTTTGAACTCTCGGCAGAGTTCTTTCCTCTGTGCATTTCTGTGCACACGCTCGATACCCTCTTGGTAGAGATCCACAGAACCTACAACAAGGTTTCTGTCCACAACTGTGTCTCAGCTACACTGCCTTGACTATTGAGGTTTTCAGTAACCCCAAAACTCCTCCTTCTATATGAGTTGTTGACTTCAGAGCTTGTGCTCTCAGCACGTCTTTGTCTGACTCCTTCGAGTTCAGAAGTGCCTCCTCTGTGCACCGGTATTCAGAGTCTCATCACTCTGTCATGCCCTCATGGCATGAAACCTCAAAGACCTCTCAAACCTGAATTCAAACACACTCCCTGCAATGGCATAATCACAATACACAAATGCATCATATAATGAACACACACACACAGACATGCATATAATGACAGAATAATGTAGGAAAACTGCTCTGTATTAATAATGGAAAATGCCTGTATATTTTACAAG
>ML879700.1:17386-29979 GCA_009831015.1 Picea engelmannii
GGGGGGGGGGGTCCGGAATGAGTATTAAAGAGCACACTAATATCTGCGGCCTGGAAATGGGCACGCAGATCAACGATCTAAAAAGGTTTTCGGACCCCCCCTGATGTTCTGCTTTTAACCAAGGGGGGGGGTTCGTAATTGTTATTCTCCTCTGGCAGTCCCCTGGTCATACGTGGTGTCAACCTATTGATCCTAAAGTCCAATCCTCATCTGCTATCTGATAGCCCTTTTCACTCATGGATGTCACCTCCCACTTGTTCCACTTGTTCCCGAGTGTGTCCCATCCCATAACTGCGGTTAGTCCCTGCTGTCAGTACCTTACATTTTTTCACTAATGACCAGCCCCTTATTGCGACTTTTACCTCCAATCCCTAGCCTCCACGTCATTCGTCTGTATGTTTGGGCCACCGTCACCTGCCATCTCACCCTCAAGTGGCCCGTTGTCCATTTATTACAGGATAACATACCCGTTATCTTGCTGACCTGTCTCCCGCGCTCAACTGACCCTAGTTTTAAATAAAACAACTGTTATTCCCTCTACATTCATTTTTCTCCCATCGCACCAGAAATTTACATCTTACTCCTCCATTGCATTTCCATCGCCCTCATCCATAGTCAGTCGACCCCACTAACGTCTTGTTTATTGCAGGTACTGTTGCTGAGATGGTGCCAAAGCCAAGACAAGCAGAAGGAGAGGAGAATCCTTTTCTCCCGCCTCCTGTCAACCTGGAAAAAATCCCATTGGTCAACAAAGACAGATTGATCGCAGATACCATTTGTGACCTCGATTTTTCAAACCTCCAGTCATGGCTCCGGGAGGTTTTCCTGGACCAGAGCGATGAAATTGGACTCTAGGAGTCCAATTTTCCCCTGTACCTTTTTCCCCGGATCCAACAATTTCCTGAATTCACCCTTAAATGCCAAGCTCATTATATTCCCGACCAGAGTGTCGTCGTCTCCTCATCTGAGCACACCCTATTCTTCATCACGCTCAAAGACATAGATCAAATGATGCAAATTCCCCATGCCGATTCTGCTTCTCCTTTCAACCTAGAGATCCTCACAGAGTTGTATCAGAAGATGACTTTTGCCCAGAGAGCTCAAATATTTGAGTTTTTCCTTCCCATCTCCGCTCAATTCCCTTCCACTAATCCCCCTTACCCATCATCCATGTTCTCCACCAAGGGAAACCAGGTCATCTCCTCCCTTTGTGCTCTCTTAGGTTACTATTCTGACCAATGGGTAGATGAGCCCATTTTGGGTTTTCTATCTATTTTCTCCTCTGATGAAAACCCCACCACATAGTTTGATTTCAGCACCTTCTTGGCCAAAAATATTCACAAGCAGTTCGTAAATTTTGGCACGGAGGGAATGTTAATATATTCGTCTCTATTGGCATACATGTTTGTTTACTTTCAAGTAGATAAATATAGTTTCTCCATGCAGAAGATGGACGTAGATGGAAGGCCTCAGCCAGTCACAACATGGACCTCTTTGTTGAAGCACAACTCCATAGAGTATAGCTTCAAAGATTTCATAGATCTGTTTTACCACCCGGTGGTAAGCATGCTGAGTGGCAGGCCCGAGCCACGAATAAACAATGAATTCCAGAGAATTCTGCATCTCTCGGACAACTCAAAGACTGGATATTGGTACCTGTATCACAACCACACCGAGATCAGAGTATTCGGGTGTGAATTGGTGCCCTACAAGCTGCCCAAATATGTGTCGGTGAGAATCTTTTCTTTAGAATACATAAGGAACATCATGAATTCAGATGATATTAATTTCGTATCATTGAAGAAAAAACAACAGCTTCGAATCAAGGGGCAGATTGGCTCCTTCATTTGCAACAGTCGAAGCGCTGAGGAAGAAGCTGAAAGAATGTTGAAAGAAATGAAATTCTTTATGAGTTTCCCGTGGCACTATGATCCATGCGGGATCATTTCAGAAATGCGGGTGAAAAATAAAAACATTTTGTATGTTCATGAGTCCAAGCCCGAAATTGAAAATTTTTCCAATCAGACTGTGTGGGTGCCTGACACCTTGGTTGAAGTGGAACAGCAGGTTCCCCCGACCACTGTACTTCCAACTTCAACACCACAGGTCCCTAAGGAAAAAAATCCCCGACAAGAATCATCTCCGCCTATCATGGAGGTGTCGTCCGAAGAGTTCCAGTTGCACACAAAGAGGCCCAAGACAACCACAGTTCCCGGTCCAACCGGAGAAATAGAAGTCCCACCTACCACTATGGGAAAATCTGTCATTCCACCCTTCGGGACAGTCATTCATAAGGAAATCACCCTAGTAGTACCGAAGAAATCCTCAAGCTCCCCCCTAGACACTCAGTCGAGCAAGACTGGACCCAAATTGAGCATCTTTGAGAAGTACGAGATGATTAAGAAAAAGAATCAGACTCTTACCAGCAGTACTTATGCTCAGTTTCGAAAGAAAACGTCAACTGCACAACACAGGTTGTTGTCTGCATTTGACACAGAAAAGGGCAGGATGCACATGGCTTTCCTCCAGGCGCAGGTACCAGACCCTAAAGTCATCACATAATACAAAGGAGCCACCCTCGAATTCCAAACGAAGGACGTGCACCCAGTAGATCATATGGATTTGCATAAACAGAGAGGGGAGATGGTATTCCATACATTGGCACATGCTTCAGCCTCAACAACAAAATTTCAGGTATCATTGAACAATGCTCAGACACAGCTCAAGCTGGAGAAGATTTCTTCCTTCGCCAAGGATAACAGAATTAAAACTTTGGAGGAGTTGGTCCTAAAGATCGTCTATGATCCCTCAAATGTCAAAGATGCAGAAGATATGATAAAGAAGAAAAATGCAGATATCACCTCCTTGAGGAAACAACTGAAGCTCCCTCCTACAGAAGACTCGCAGGCAAAAGAGATAGTAGATAAAGAAGGTGAAAAGGATGAAATTCTTAAGCTGCTCATGGAGCAGAACGCCCAGCTCAAAGAGATGGAGGCTGAGATGGAGAGATTAATAAGAGAGAAGGAACATATGAAGCCAATGGAAGTCATTCCATTGAGTTCCATTCCGATTTCAGGAGATAGCACGGCAGCAGTAACAACAATTCCATCCACAACACCAGTGACACCACCAGAAGGGACAACCGACCTCACCAAATCCATGGAGAAAATGAACCTGTAAGAGACAGAAATCAACAGGCTGAAGAAGGAAGTTGAGAACCTCCAGGAACTCAAAACTTCTTTCCAAACCAGTCTATCCAAAGAAAAGCAGGTAACTGAGCAGCTAAGGAAGGAATTATAGCAGCTCCTAAAACAAACAGTGGCAGGGAAGACTTTGGCTGATGTCAAAGAGAACGTATGGACAGACATCACAAAGTCCATAAATGAGATATGGCCCATGATCCAAATTATGTTTGAACAGAATGAGTTGGTATACAGGAGTAAATAGGCCATTGATAAAATCAAAGTAGAATTGGGAGATAGACCAACTCAGGCAAATGATATCATAAAATTCCTCAATTCTAAAACCAGAGAAGAGTTAGAAGAGCTGAAGATAGAAGACAGAACAGAGACCATCCTTGAGGTCAAAAGGGTTTTGACCAAGAGAGGATTACTTCTACAACTCGAATAAAAGGTTCAGGTCATGTACCAGGGGGTACAAAAGTTCTTCAACAAGATTGAGGCTCTCCAGAAGAAAGGTCTCCCTGGTCTGAAGGTTATTAATGATAAACTGATGACACTCCCAGATTACAAAAAGAGACTGTCTGAAGTGTCTAAATACAGTTTGAAGCTTGTTGGCATACAGGGGATCATCACCAGCAAAGAATTCCTGGACGTTCTTCAGTTGGACATTAGTATCCAACACGAGATCCGATACATATTCCTCACTAAGCCCACATTCGCTAAATACATGGAAATGGACGAAGTGTATCGGAGATTGTTCAAAGTCACTGTGCCCAGTCATATCAGATGGGAGGAACTCTGCGATATGCTCGATTAGCAGATGAGTTGTCCAGGCCTAGTCACTTGTCCAGTCAGATGAAGTCATGCGAAGGATTCATCAATGGTCTACCCAGAAATTCTGTGTGCAATTGCACTAAGTCATCAAGCAGTTTTGATTAGTTAAATTAGTTAGTCTAAAAATAGAATTAGCACGTCCTGATCAGTTATGACAGGAATGGTTGTAATTTGAATTATAAATACTTCACCTTTCGAAGTATTGAGTGGTTGTTGATCTCCACACCCTAACGCTATCAGACTGTACCATTTTTATGAGATCTGCCATTAATGAAAAGGAGGCACTTTTACAAGATTCTTGCGTGTATTCACTGGTGATGTTTATTCTCTAAGTTGAACGTTTTTCTTACTTTGTGATCATATTGTTTTCTGGAACTAATCTTTAAGAGTAACGTAATGTTGTAGGATTTATATTTGATACCCTTTTTCCGATTCTAAATATTTTAATGTTTATCTTCTGATGTCTTCGATTAAGAAATTCTTAACTGCTTCTTAGTTGAAGTTATTTTCTGATCTTTTCTTCTTTCCAGTGAGTATATTATCTCGCCCTGTGGAAGTCTTCTTTCTCGTTTCTGGTTGTATTTCCTATTTATTTCAATACAGACCCCATAGCCCAATGAAGGTGTAGATTGTCTCAACCAATTCAAAAACACTTTGACAACAAAACCCATAGATTTCTTTACCTAGACTAATATCTAAAGTGAAAACATAGCTAAATCATATAGAGAGATCCCTCTCTGAAGCTGGAAGGGCTAGATCCCAGCTTTAAAAGTGGTTGGATAAAGTTACCTTTGTAGATTTCTTTTGTTTCAACCTCTAGGAAATTTACAGAGTGCTAACACCTAGATACAATCTATAGGTTCTTCACTGAAATTGTAAATAAGGCTTCCAGTAAACTTTATAATTCATCAAAAATATAAATTTTATTAATTGAATGGACAATGAAAGTAAACTAAACTGGAAATGATTCTAGAATTTTAGATATTCATAAATACGTGTACTTTCAATGAAAAATATAAAATTCTAGAATGTACATGTCACTTGTTTAAAGAAATTGTAACGGTATCCCATCTTCAATTATTTGTTCATCATCGTGGTGCATGCAAACCCTTTCTTTGACCCTCAGGCCAATGTTCTGCTCTTAGGATCATTCAAATTCCCCTTGAGCCGAAGCGGCTCTTTTGATTCCTCACTGGAATCTCAAATTCCCAATCGACAGGTCCTTCTTCCCTGCTCGCGGTCTTCTGCACATGACCATGAATTTCGGGTTTCGAAACCCTCATTGTCCCGATCTCTTGAGTCCCTGACTCTATGACCTTGCGATCTCTGAAATGTTGATTTGCTGAAAAGGATTTTCTTGCGTTAGCCCCTCTGGCTATGCCCCTAGTCCGTGTGACCACTCCTCATAAGACCATAGTCTTATTTTGGGGTTTATCAAAATAAGAGCCCGACCTCTTGTCAACAGGACTCCCAAATTCCCGATTTCCGATTTACTGAAATGGCCTTCTTTCGAAAAATCTCCCAAAATCCTGGATTGCTACCACGTGTCTCCTCAAGATAGACGGTCCTCCTGCAATTCGCAATTTCGCGACTTGTGACCTCCTATGAAACAATCTTCTCTATAAACTTGAATCCCAGGTATACAAAATATCGATGGACTCTCGATCTCCACCATGTGTCCCAATGAATGGACGACTATGATCTTTTCGGGACTTTGCCAGGTGCGAAGTCAAAATTCTCACCTCTGTGAGTATCGGTGTCTGAATCCCTGTTGTGGGTGATCTTGTGACACGCGTCCTCCTTCTAATGGACAACTGCAAATCCTTTCGCTATTTAGGGACTTTCTCCATGGAGTGTCCCGACCTCTTGTCCTCGAGACCTCCAAAATCCCAAAGTACGAAATCCCAATAACTCAATTCCTCCTTCGGGATTTCCGCCTCTGCTCTACACTTAAGGATTAAACCATGCACAACTTCCTCCCGATCCAAAAATTATCGGGTATTCTGAGCGAGATCCAATGGCTTAGAATCTCTTCTGTCCTACGCACTCCTCCACTTCTCTCTAGACATGGAAACTTCAATGGTCCAGAATCTATCAGCTGATCCAAAGGTAGTTGTGATCTTCCTGAGCTTCTATTCTCGAATCCTCAAAGGATTCTTCGACTTCTTCACTCCTTGGAGAGTCTTCGCACACCAAGTGTTATCTCTTCTGAGCTTTCCTGTTACTCAGACTCCTAAGGAACTCAGTCCTTTTACCCTTTCTCCTTCAAATGGAGAAATATGATGCCCTCCTAGAAATCCTTCACTCAAGCAACCTCTTGTTGAGCCTACCGGGTGTTCAACAACCCTGTGAAGAACCTTCTCTGTATTCTTCTTCAATTTACAGAACTCAAAGAATTCCTTCCTTCTGCGCTCTATCTATACATCTACTCAATGCCCTCCTGGAAGAGTCTCTATAATCCTCAGTGATTCTGACTTCTATTGAACTCCCAACATAGTTCTTCCTCAACGCTCTGTGCCTATTCTCAATGCCCACTTGGAAGATCTTTACAAAACTCCTCAGAGATTTTGTCTCCTGATGAACTCACAACAAAGTTCTTCTGTGCACTCTTGCACCTGCTCAATGCCCACTTGGGAGAGTGTCTATAGAACTCCTTAGATATTATGTCTGCAACTGTGTCTCTCATACACAGCCTTACCTCCAAGGTATTCAACAACCTTGAGGTATTCCTCTGAGCTAATTATTCCATATACTGTGCCCTCCTGGCACGCCTTTGTCTGAATCCGCAGAGTTTAGAAATGCACCCTCTGTGCACGGCTATCAGAACCCGCAACGTTCTGTCACACCCTCCTGGTGTGAAGCCTCAAATACCTCTAACCCTTAAATAAAAAAACCCCTACAAATTCATACCTACAACATACATATACAACATAAATTGAACAAATAAAGACATTCATTCAACATAGAATATACTTGTAGGAAAAACTGCTTCTATTTGTATTAATAAGATTGCCTCTTTTCAAAGGTGTTTTTGAGCTCGGACTTACAACAGAGTCTTGGCTCTTCTCAACTCTCTCTGCCTACTCTGCTACCACTACTATCTTCTCTCTCTCTTTCTCTAATAATGCAAATAAGGTCTCCCGATCTTTTACATGAGGGGGCTCTTTGAGCTCTTCCCTCCAAACTCACCTACCCTATTCAATTACATTGAATGGGTTGTCTAGTCCATAATCGGATCTAGATTTCAGCCTTACAAAAATTAAAATCTATCTACTCTAAATCCTATGCAAAGGCACAACTTCACAACTCAACAACCTTAAATTCATTTAATTACATACAAATTCAAATTTGAAATGAGGGTTGCACCTCTCTTCATTGAATGTGTGCATTGACGTGGGTTGTCTGGCTGGATGATTGACGTGGAGAGATGCTCCTGCATCATACTCCTCAACTACAAAATCCATGAGCTCATGCTCATGAGAGTCCCATCTCAGCTGTTGAAATCCTCTTGGATCCCAAACAAATTTATGGAGTCTCCTTGCCCCATGTCTCTGTTGTTGTTGTTGTTGCTTCTACTCCTGCTGCTGGTTCTTTGCCTAGCTTCTCCTTGCTGGTAATATCTACTGACTCTATTATCATCCTTCAGATCTTCTTGATCACTTCGTCCAGCTGCTCCAGTGAATGGCTCTGTTCATGCAGTCTTCTCAGCTGCAAATTGTTTTTTCAATTGGGTAGATCACTGTGATATTCCATGCCTTCTTCATCTGCTTCCAACCTCACCTGTTGGAAATGCATACTCTGTACTATTACCCTCTTTTCCAGGGCTTCAATCTGGTCATACATATCAGCCAAACTAATGTTGTCTACATCTTCTTCTACAACTTCTGCAAGCTCCAATGCTACAGTCTTTTCAACTTCTTGGCTGAAAGTATTGAGCCACTCCTCAGAATTCTCATCTTCTTTCCCTGCTTGGGTAGATTCAAACATCTGCTCCAATTATTCTTCCCTAAGAGTCACAACTGGTTTTCTTTCTCTTGTTGTTACTGCTTCATCTGCAACACAAATTTCTGCCTCCTCTGGGCTAAGTGGTAGGAATATTTCAATTCCCCCAATCATTAGAAGATTTCTACGATCTTCCTTCTCTGTCAAATGCATCTGCTGATCCAAATCCATCTCTGAGCTCATCTTCTCTATCATCTCCTTGGGCTGATTCAAACTCACCTCTGAGTCCATGAGACTCTCAGATAGCCTCATTTATGTTCCCATGCGCTCCTAGCAAATTGGGATTTTCCTGTTTCCCTCTTGGAAGTCCATGAGATCCCGCAAGGATATCAATTCATTGCCCTCCTGGAAATGTGAAATTCCCCAGCTATCCTCATGAAAGTCTGTGAGATCCCGTAGAAATCTCAACTCCTTGCCCTCCTGGCAATTGAGAATTTTTGGGCTGTCTTCTTGACAGTCCTTGGTACCTTTAGATGATCCCAATTCATTCTCAGCATCACTGAGATTTCTCCAAATATATGGTTCACATACCCAAATCACTTTCTCAGGTCCGTCGAGGTTTTCATCATTCCTCAACCATCCTCTTAACAACCTAAGTTGTCTTCTAGCCATCAACTCCTTGACTGGCCATTTTTATTTCGTCCCCATGGGCCATTCACATACCCATCTTGACTTGGTGTTCTGTTGCATCTCAAATGTAAGTTCATCCATCCTTTCCCTAATCTCGGCAAGTTATTTATCCCATTCATATTTTCTCATCATCTCTGGGTCTTTCCTTCCAACACTCGTATAACATTTTGTAGCCATCTTGTTGTATCTGTCTTCCCTCCTGGAAAACCTGTTTCTATCACTCTGCAACTGCGAGTGCTTCCAGCCTCTTCCTACAGTCCCTCTGACTATCTTCTTGATTGCTACTTACCTGCAACCAATCATCTACAGATCCTTCAGCACTCTGCTTTCTTCTACTCACTTCACTTTAAATATACAGATGAAATCCTTCTCTGATACCAAACTTGGTGCATGCAAATCCCTTCTTTGACCCTCAGGCCAATGGTCCGCTCTCAAGATCGTTGAAATTCCCCTTGAGCCGAAGCGGCTCTTTTGATTCCTCACTGAAATCTCAAATTTCTGATCCATAGGTCCTTCTTCCCTGCTCACGGTCTTCTGCACACAACCATGAATTTTGAGTTTCGAAACCCTCAGTGTCCCGATCTCTTGAGTCCCTGACTCTACGACCTTCCTATCTCCAAAATGTTGATTTGATGAAAAGAATTTTCTTGCATTAGCCCCTCTGGCTATGCCCCTAGTCCATATGACCACAGTCTTATTTCAGGGTTTATCAATATGAGCGCCTGCCCTCTTGTCAATGGGACTCCCAAATTCCTGATTTTTGATTTGCCGAAATGGCCTCCTTTCGGAAAATCTCTCGAAATTATGGATTGCTACCACACGTCTCCTCAAGATGGACGGTCCTCCTGCATATTGCGATTTTGCGACTTGTGACCTCCTGTGACACAATCTCCTCTTTCAACTCGAATCCCCAGTATACGAAATCTTGATGGACTCTCGATCTCTGCCACATGTCCCAACGAATGGACGGATGTGATCTTTTCGGGACTTCGCCAGGTGCGAAGTCAAAATGCTCACCTCTGTGAGTGGCGGTGTCCAAATCCTTGGTGTGGGTGATCTTGCGACACGCATCCTCCTTCCAACGGATGGCTGTGAATAATTTTGCTATTTCGGGACTTTCAGTGTGGAGTGTCTCGACCTCTTGTCCTCGAGACCTCCAAAATCCCAAAGTCCGAAATCCCGATAGCTCAACTCCTCCTTTGGGAATTTCGCCTCTGCTCTACACTTAAGGATTAAACCACGCACAACTTCCTACCGATCCAACGAATCAGAATCTCTTCTGTCCTGCGCACTCCTCCACTACTCCCTGGATGTGGAAACTTCAACAGTCCAGAATCTATTGACTGATCCGATGGTAGTTGTGCTCCTCTTGAGCTTATGTTCTTGAATCCTCAAAGGATTCTTTGACTTCTGCACTCCTTGTAGAGTCTTCGCAGACCAAGTTCTATCTCTTTTGAGCTTTCCCGTTACTCAAAATCCTAAGGAACTCGGTCCTTTTACCCTTTCTCCTTCAGATGGAGAAATATGATGCCCTCCTAAAAATACTTCACTCAAGAAACCTCTTGTTGAGCCTATAGGGTGTTCAACAACCCTGTGAAGATCCTTCTTTGGATTCTTCTTCAATTTACAGAACTCAAAGAGTTCTCTTCCTTTTGTGCTCTATCTGCACATCTACTCAATGCCCTCCTGGAAGAGTGTCTAGAAACCTCATTGATTCTGACTTCTGTTGAACTCCCAGCAGAGTTCTTCCTCAGAATTATATGCCTATGCTCAATGCTCACTTGGTAGAGCTTTACAGAACTCCTCAGAGATTCTATCTCCTTATGAACTCACAATAGAGTTCTTCTATGCACTCCTGCACCTACTCAATGCCCACTTGGTAGAGTGTCTGCAGAACTCTTCAGAGATTTTGTCTGCAACTTTGTCTCTGATTCACAGCCTAACCTCCAAGGTATTCAGCAACCTTGAGGTCTTCCTCTAAGAAAATTATTTCAGCTATTGTGCCCTCCTGGAACACCTTTGTCTGAATACGCAGTGTTCAGAAATGCACCCTCTGTACATGGCTATCTGAACCCGCAACATTCTGTCACACCCTCCTAGTGTGAAGCCTCAAAGACCTCTAACCCTGAAATCAAACAACCCCTACAAATGAATACCTACAACATACATCTACAACATACATTGAACACATAAAGACATTCATTCAACATAGAATATACTTGCAGGAAAAACTGCTTTTGTTTGTATTAATAAGAATGCCTCTTTTCAAAGGTGTTTTTGAGCTCGGACTTGCAACAGAGTCTCGGCTCTTGTCAACTCTCTTAGCCTACTCTTCTACCACTACTTTATTCTCTCTCTCTCTCTCTGATAATACAAAGAAGGTCTCCTGATCTTTTACATGAGGGGGCTCTTTGAGCTCTTCCCTCCAAACTCACCTACCCTATTCAATTACATTGAATGGGTTTTCTAGTCCAGAATCGGATCTAGATTTCAGCCTTACAAACATTAAAGGCTATCTACTCTAATGCTTATGCAAAGGCACGACTTCATGTCTCAACATCTTTACATTCATTTAATTACATTCAAATTCAAATTTGAAATGAGGGTTGTGCCTCTCTTCATTGAATGCATGTGCTGACATGGGTTGGTTGGCTGGTTGATTGATGTGGAGAGATGCTCTTGCATCATACTCCTCAGTTGAAAAATTCATGAGCTCCTGCTCATGAACTCCTGCTCATGAGCTTCCCATCTCAGCTATTGCAATCCTCCTAGATCCCAAACAAAGTTTTGGAGTCTCCTTGACCCATCTCTCTGCTGCTGCTGCTACTTCTCTACCCAGCTTCTCCTTGCTAACAGTCTCTACTGACTCTATCATCAACCTTTTGATCTTCTCGATCACTTCGTCTAGTTGCTCTAGTGGCTGGCTCTGTTCATGTAGTTTCCTCAACTACAATTTTTTTTTGCAATTGGGTATATCACTATGATCTCCCATGCCTTCTTCATCTTCTTCCAACCTCACCTGTTGGATGTGCATTGACGCGAAAGTCGTAACCCTCGCGGTCCAACCCGATCCTACCAAGACCTTCTTCGTCTCACTAGCCCAAAGAGTCAAAATTCTCTTCCAACTCCTCTCAGGAGTTGTTTTACTACCCACAGTAGCTCCTCGATGATCTCCCTTTCGCTTCTCGGGAAATCGGCATTCGCGCTATCGCGAACCCTGTGTGCACTTCCCATGCAATTCAAACCTCCAAACTCCGATCCCCGATGGTCAACAATCAACGACTCAGTCCTGTCGGGGATTTCCCTATAGGGAAATCGACATATAAAAGGTCGCGATTCACTCGCCTTCCAAAACCCCAAATGTCGAGGTGCGATGCCACGTGCTAGTGCTCCACGCTGTTCCTGTGGGACCCGTCGCAACTCGGGGGTTCTCTCTTCCTCCACGGTCCTTTTGACTTTGAAAACGTTGAAACGCTGAGTCCCGACTCCCCGGGATCTCGCGCCACCTGTACTCCACTATCTTCTGGGGTCCCACTCTGCCACGTCACCTTCGGGTTTTCACGGATCGCGAATCCACGACACAAAGTTTCCTTGCTGCTGGAAACCCCGAACGCCGAACCCCGATTCTCTACCTCCTCAGGATCGTGCGCCACATGTTCCTGCTCTGATCAACAACTCTCGTTAAATCAGGAAATTGCGACTCGCAATTTCAACGGGTCTGCACCTCCTCTCGATAAACGCCGAATGCCGATATGCGACGACTCTCGCTTCTCTGCCTTGAAGTTCTCGTCCACTTCAAAGCTCCATTCTGTTCGAAGCTTCACCTGGGTCTGCTCCCACAATAATTGTAAGGAACTATTCCTCCTGAGCTTTGCAACTCTGACTCCTTCAGAGACTTTTACGCCCATTTTCAGTGCTCGACTTTTCAACAACTCTCTAAGTGTT
>WSFP011477831.1:0-16672 GCA_009831015.1 Picea engelmannii
AAACGATCCGACAACGTTTCCACCTCAAGGGCTACCCTGCAACAAACTGACTTTGGCTTGGCTTTCCAACAACATAACTCTGCAAATCTGACTGTCCCTTGGCCTCAAACAGGCCTGGTTTATATAGGAATGGAGTTGGTTTCACATCCCCAACTTCCTCCAAGAATATGGCCTCCAAAAATGCCCAATATCCCCCAAAAATGGAGCAAATCTGCTTATAATAGGCATAATTAATTTAAAAACAACCACATTCTGTTTAAAAAACCCACTTATTTTAAAGTTTTGGTTGAAATTGGGCCTTAAAACCCCAAGTCCGGGCGCGTCCCCCTTTAATAGGTCACATGGGCTATCCACATGTCCACGCGCTAACAATCTAGCCCCTTTTCCGGCTCCAACCCCTGATTTTCGGTCACGTGGCATGTTAATATGGCCACGCGCTATAGCGCGGGCCTTTAGTTTCGCGCCAGCTCCCGGTCATATCGCTTGTGGGGTGACCGGCCCGAACCATGGGCTAACCATTTAAAAACAAATCTCCGCTGTCGGTTAACTCCCGCCAAAGGTCACGCGCCGACGGTTATATGTGTTGTTTGTGCCGAGGGTCGGGGCTAAGCCCCGGCCCATTTCCCGCCGGTTCATAACATTCAACCATTTTAAAATATTTTTCCGCCGTTTCGTTAACAATAACCGCCCGCCGGCCATGTGGCTAGCCGGAATCCGTTAAGTCGTTCCTTGCCGGGAGGTCATGGGTTCGACCCCCGGCGCGACCAAACCAAATTCATAACATTGAAACTGACGAGCCAATAAGACAACGCCACGTGGCACCCGGTGAGTGGGCCACGTGGCGTTTTTTAAACCAATTGAAGCTTGACACGTGTCATCACGTGATTGGTCCCCGTGCGTGCCACGTCACCTCGTCCGTACTGCCCTGTCAGACTGCCATGCTGCCACGTGTCCCTGCTGACGTCATCGTACGGTCGCCACGTCGACTCTGTCGTACGCCACGTCATCTGCCACGTGTCTGCCACGTCACTGGGTGACGTCAGCATGCCACGTGTCATCCTGTGAGTGGTGACACGTGTCACCTCCGTATTGGTCAAATCGCCTGCCAAAAGTGCCAAATCAGCCTGACACGTGTCGTGTCGTGTCCTAGTGATGCCACGTGTCGCCTCCTGGTTGGCCCACGTCATCTGTACGGTCCCGCCACGTGTCGTCTTCTGGAGACACCACGTGTCTTGTACGGACAGGCCACGTCAGCGCTGTATGGCCCTGCCACGTCAGCTGTACGGACTGACACATGTCTGTACGGACTGTACGGACAGGTACAGTCAGCATCCAAAATTTTGCCTGTTTGTCTTTTCGGACAGAACGCGATATCTTCTCCATACAGACTCCGTTTGACATAAACATTATACCACCGGATTCAGGAGGACGAGACGGACGCAATGGCACAGGTTTCGTCGCATTCCGAGCACTTTCATTTTTGAGCATTTTTAAGCCCTATCAGGCTTCTGGATCTGTTTTCAGATCAACCAAGAATCTAGTTAATGTATAATATATTTATGTTATCAAATATTAATTTTTTTTTACATAATTTTTTTATATTTTGGAGAATGAATTAATGACATTTAATATAAAGTTGGCTAATAATTAAAATTTGCATTTAGTGTTTTTCTAAGAACTTTATAAACAAGTGTTGCATGGAAACATAGTCCATGCCAGGTTGGAATGGGAATAAATGCACTGCTATGGTGGGACCGAGGGAGAAATAGATGTTTGAAACAATAGAGACACGTGGGAAGCAGTTTGAAGTACATGTGGTTTCCATGCAGAGGATGACTCAGGCCAGTGTGTCACACACCAACCATAAGACATTGGGCTGGTAGATGACCCCCAAATAATCTCTTGAATTAGTTAATCATAATATTATATTAATATGTGGTTAATATGTGAACAAGGCAGTTTTTTCCTGGGGCGTGTATAGTTCAAATATGGGACTTAGAAAATTTCTGTCTCAATGACTTGAAATAAAGGTTCCTGGAAAAAAGGACTAGGAATCACACACATTAAACATTCAAATATAATAAACATAATTTCCTAACATCTAGCATAGTTGAAGAAAAAAAAAATAACATTCTGAAAGAAGCCCACAAGGCACTGTCGAAATTGTTCCCGGATTAGTTTTCTTTGAAATTGATCAAAAAATTAAAATGTATGTTACATATTTGTGGAATTTGTTCCATATTTATGGAAATTTAAATGTGTTTGTCATATAGATTGGGATTGGGGCTCCCGCAGACCATAAAATAAATAAGTATAAGAAATAGGACTGTAGAAATAAGAAGTGCACGACAATAGAGAGGAAGACCTGAAAAGAATAAATTTGAAGTTATGAGTCTTTTGTTAGATATTTGTATTTAAAGAGGTAGAATAACTAGATTGATAAAGAAAGAAAGATGTGATCAGTATGGACTTACTATGAATTTGATGCCTTTTTGTTGCTCTCGTCGACGACCACTGGAATCGTGCCAACCGATTGTTACCCTTCGTCGGTGAGCTTGTCCATTCTCCTTTGGAGCCATTCTTCAATGCAGCTTCTCATGGGGGCCATGTTGATTTCATCCCGGATTTCTATGTTGAAAAGCTTGTTTTCTAATTTCCTTAGATCCATAAAAATACTATGCAAAGCCTGTTCAATTTCTTCATTGTGTGCCAAATAGTCTACTAGCCAGTTCTTGACGTCATCTTCACCATATTCAAGGATGTCGTAAAACTTTTCTAAAGACAACCCCTTTAAAATATCAAGTTGCTCATCGAAGGCCTTCTTGGTTAAGGATAAGGATTTGAGGATTAATTTTGGGTCTTGAACCTTGTTGGCACTTCCGGATAAGTCTATTTGGGTCAGGTTTTTGAATAATTCTTCTTTCTCTGATATGTCTTGTTCACATGATTCGAAAATGAGGTGTAGTTTCTTAACTTTCTCTTTCTAGCATGATTTTAATTGTTTGATCTAGTTTGGGGAGGGGAGATCCTCTTGTCTTATTTTCAGATCCGATCTGTTGATGACATGGTTGGAAAAAGGTATCACTGTCTGTAGATAGAAACATTCTTCATTTTTTAAATTCGTCTACAAATTTTCGTGTAAATAATTTTCCCTCATTCGAAAGGAAGCTATATTTTGTGATGTTTCCAAGGCTTCAATAATTAGGCTTTAGCTGCATTCTTTTCTTGATATTCTTCTCTACATAGCCTCTACAAGATGTGAGGAGGCTAGAGGATCCTTTTAACTTGGCTGCAGGGGTGTCAGGCATGGATTTTTCTAAAGGACTGGCAAACACTAGGGTAGGAATCAAACCCTCCTCCAATTCCTTGATTCAGTCGTTCAGTCTGGCATTCTCCGCTTCAATTCCTCCAATGGAATCATCACGAGCATCTGCAGTTGCGCAGTGAAATCGAGAGATTTGGGATGACTGCATTTTCCTAAGGTTAATCTCTGAACGAGATTTTCCTTTCTTATTTGTTACATCTCTCTTTTCAATAATAAAGTTTTAGATTGGCCATCAAAAACAACGCTCTGGAATACGAAGGATTCATCTTCATCAAAAATGTCGGTCTCAGCTATTTCCATTATGTAACTATGGTGCATCATGTTTGCGGGTGGATCAACTTTGCGGAATATGGCATCCACAAAAGTTTCAAGTTGCATGTCATGAATTTCCATTTTGGGCTCTTTCGCCTTCCCTACAATGGTTTTTCTCTTCTTCATCACAGGAAGCTTGTGAGAACTATGAATTTTTCCACGAGGAGGGTTCTTATCTCCTCCTCCGTTTGAAGAATTCTAGATTTATTTCTTACTGGGGTGGGTCGTTGAAGTGATGCTCTATGATGTTGTGCTCTTGGGAGTGTTGGTCGGGGGCTGGACACTCTTCTCAATAGAGCCTTTTCCCTGTTGTCTGTACAATTCAGTTGTTCTTTGCAATGTCTCTACGTCGCCATCATCAGAAGAAGGAGTGTTGTTGTCACTGTATCTGTCTTCGGTCAGGCGTCTATGGATAAAAGAGATGCTAAATCCAACCGATAGTAAATGTTCTTGAAAATTCCCATTAGGGTCGAACCCTCTTAGCCTTTCAACATATTTTAGGTTCAAGTTCTTGAAATTGCCTGTGAATTCGTCAATCTTATTGACACTTCTGAAAACGAAGTCCCCGACTTTCCAGGGAAGAGGAATGAACTGTTTTTTTTCTCTTGCCATGGAAAAAATGCAACCAGTAGTCGTATTGCCTTGTTATTTCTGTAACAAACATCTTTTCTGTGATGTGACATGGAAGGAAAGCAAGATTTTCCTTGGAGTCAAAGATCATTATTACACTGTAATTTTCCTTTCGTTGAAGTGTCCCCTTCCAGTCCAAAAACTTGGTTGCATGGACAGACATCCGAGGAACATCCTTTCCTAACAATAAATGTTTGAAAACCAAGACAAAATCATTAAAAACCTCATAAAAACAATGGGAGGCCTGGTACCAGAATGTTACTAGGTCGAATTCATAGTTTATTTTCTTGGACAGAGATAGTTTTGGAAACAGAAAACAATGTGCTATTGCGAAAATCAAGTAGGATGACATATAAAATTTATTATCTTCTTTGAATATTTACAGTTGGGAAAATATTTCAATGGAAATTAGCTTCCCCCAATAAAAAATGAATTGTTCCTTGACTGTGAAGTACAAAATATAAAGAACTATGAATGAAATGCTTGTCGTGGATTCCTGTTCCATTATTCTTGTAAACAACCAAGCAATTTCTCGAAATGGATTTTTAAAGGAAATGACCTGAAACTTTGTGATATCTTCAAGAATTGTTGTCAGGTATTCAAGGAACTCAGGTAAGAGGTCTAACACGTTATCATGTTTTTCTAGGAACTTATTGCAGTCTTGTCCTCTGAAGGTCAATGTTGGCTCCGACAATCTTAACATCATGCGAAAGACCTGAGGTGAGAAAGAAATAGGAGAATGGTCATGCAGTGGAATAATTATTTGGATTGAAATATATTTTTCAGTGCACCAAGAGACCACCTCCTTACAATCAAAAAATTCAGGGACACAACTTGCACGAGAGATTCTAGAGGTCCAAATCACTTCGTTCTGGGTAGAATAGGACGAATAGTAAGAGTATGCCCTGGACCACTGGAAGTTCAGGTCCTCAAGTCCGAAGATATTCACTGTATCTCCACAGAACTGTTGTCGAGTTGTTTCCATAAGTTTATGAGAACGTTTGTTTGCACTAGACGATGTTTGAAATGAAGAGTTAGAAGGGATAATATAACCCTACCAAATCTTGGTCTAATGCGTGTGAATGGGAGATCTCGTCGAGCCTTTCACTTATTAATGACAATATCGACGACTATTGCATGATGTGTTGTTAGAATTAAATACTAGTAATTGCATACCTAGAAGTGCGAATATGGCAGGTACAACAAAGAGAAATTACAGATCGAAGATTTGATGAACGGGCCAATGCGATGACCTATGTTTGAGATGAACAATCGAAAGGGATAATATAACTCTTTGGAGATCTTGGTTTAATGTGTATTAATGGGAGATCTCATCGATCATTTCGCTCATTAATGAAAATGTTGATGGTTCCTTCATGATGAGTTGTTAGCATGAAAGGCTAATAATTTCATATTAAGAAAGAAGTACGAAGGTCGTGGGGATGAGAAAGAGCAATTAAGGAGTGTCTAATTATCGAAAGCGATCAGGCGGGCTTCAAAATGGGGTTACAAGGTACAACCGTTAGAGGTGAGGGCCCGAGGGTCAAATTGTATGTCTCAGAACTTTTTGAGTGCAAAATGCATGACATGAAATAGGTCATGATGGAACAGTCCAAAGGTCAATTTGTATATCGCAGAACTTCGAGTATTGTTTGTAGGCCACGAAACAATGGAAGCACAATCGTGAGCCCGCCTATCCGGGAACCTGCAATCGAAAAAGTGGCTTAAGTATGGAATAGGGAAATGACTGGTCGGACTCATTTTCGCTAATATATTGAAATTTGTAATAGATATCCCATTACCTAGCAAGATCTTTTCTGCATGTGTTTGGGCAAGTTCTGTGGCGATAGTCAATGTGATTGTTTCGTCGAGCCTTTTGATTTTTAATGACGGTCTGTACGGTTGTTGCATTATGAGTTGTTAGCATTAACACTTGGTCATTGCATACTTTGAAAGAAGTGTGAAGGTGGCGGGCATAGTAAACAGTGACTAAGAATTGGAGATTTCGTGAACCCACCAACCCGAGGATCCATAAAAAAGATTCCATGGAATGGGAAAGTATGGAAAGAGGTCAGATGGGCTTAAAACTAGGGTGACAATGGTTCCCCAGGAGACGTGACTTCCCAAGGGTCAAATTGTATGTCTCAGAAATTTTGAGTGAAAAATGTGTACCATGGAAGAGAGGATGACATGGGAGTCCGGTGGTCAATTTGTATATGGTATGAAGGTTCCTGTATGATGAAGTGTTAGCATTAAATCTTGCCAATTTCATATCCATAAAGAAGTATGAATGTGGCGGGGACAAGGAACAACAATTAACGAATGGCTAATTATTGAAATCAGTTGGTCGAGCTTCAAAATAGGGCTACAAGATACAACCAACAGAGGTGAGGGCCTGAGGGTCAAACTGTATCTCTCAGAAGTGTTGACCACAGAATGCGTAACATGAAAGAGGGCATGATGGTGCATTCCTGTAGACAAATTGTATATCGTGTAAATCTAGGTACTGTTTTCTAGTCACGGAACATTGGAAACACAATCCTGAGCTCGCTAGTCTGGGAACCCGCAATTGAAAAAGTGTCTAAGTATGGAACAGGGAAACGGTAGGGTGGACTCGATAAATAGTGGTTGCAACATGTGAAACCATGGAAATGTACCACGTCATGAACATACAACCAACTTGCAACTAAGTATTGAAAGGAACGATGGATGGTCGTGCTCATGACGGGGCATTCCAGTGGACAAATTGTATATTGCGAAACTCCAAGTACTGTTTGCAAATCGCGGAAGATTCGAAACACAACTTTGAGCTCGTCATTCCGAGAACCCGCAATCGAAAAAGTGTCTAAGTATGGAATAGGGAAATAGTGGCCCAAACTTGTTTTCGCTAATATATTGAAATTTATAATAGCTCTCCCATTGCTTGGCAATATCTTCTATGCATGTTTCTGGACAAGTTGTGTAGGGATTGTCAGTGTGACTGTCTCCTCGAGGATTTTTCTAATTAATGATGATATTTATGGTTGTTTCATGATGAATTCTTAGCATTAAACCTTTGTTGTTTCATATTTGGAAAGAAGTACAAAGATGGCCGACACAAGAAATAGTGACTAGGAATTGGAGATTTCATGAACCCGCCAACCCGAGATTTCAAAATAGGGTGACAAGGTTTCCCCATAAGATGTGAGGCCCCAACGGTCAAATTGTATCTCTCAGAACATTTGAATGCATAATGTGTAACATGAAAGAGGGGACAATGTGGGAGTCTGACAGTCAATTTGTATATCGCGGAGGTTTGGGTGTTTTTTGTAGGTCACAGAACAATGGAAGTTAATCTAGAGGTCGAAATAATTAATGTGCATTGGGAAGGGCACGATTGTGGCGGGGATGGAAGGGATCCATAAATGGTTTGAAACTTTTTATGAACCCATGTAAAGTGAAGCTTGCGAATTGGAAGAGCTCGGGGTGGAATTGTAGTTCATGGAATTTTTTGGGTGCAAGATGTATATCATGGAACAAGTGGAAAATTTTGGCTAAGAATAGAAAGGAATGACAGTCGTTCCAAGTACTGTAAATGGAATTTTAATGCGTGTTAATGGGAGATTTCTTCGAGGATTTTTGCTTTTTAATGCCAATTGTTCCGTACCAGTGTGTTCAGTTGTCACTAGTAAAGCCATACTTAATGTGCATTGGGAAGGGTGCGAAGGTAGTGGGGATGGAAGGAAACAACATATGATTTGAAACTTTTGTGAACCCTGGTAGAGTGAAGCTTGCGAGTTCAAGGATTTTGTGGTGGAATTGTAGATCACGGAAGTTTTGAGTGCAATATGTATATCACAGAACAAGCAACAACAGAGTTCGAAAGCGCTAGTCCCGACAACCACGGCCATAAAATTGGCTAAGTATGGAAGGGAATGACAGTCGGTCATATATATATATGACGTAACATTTTTTATATGCACAGATATTATCAAATAGAAGAAGTTGTAATATATGCATAATATTGAATAGGAACATGACGTCAACACCTGAGTTGCCTTGTTGAAATAGGGTCATTAATTCATTCTATTTACAAGACCTTGAAGAATGAAAGCAGAATGGGTCCTCCCATTTCTTTATTAAGTATAGGGTGGGCACCACATAAGTATGGCCTATCACAAATTATTCTTCCATGTAAAACGTAAGGAGCGAATAGAGTAGCTTTTATTTAAATCGAAGTGATGGGAAGCAGAAAGAAAAGCTTCTCATGCATGTTTAACCACAAACAAAAAAAAGGAGTAAAAAATAAAATAAAATAAACAATATCATACATTGGAAAACACCATACAAAAACCTCAAATATTCTATATTCAGATAAACTAGGTTACAAAACACAGCTGAGATTATTTCCAAAAATAGTTTTCTTGGAATAGTTCAACATATATTCTATGAAATTTAAATCCATTTTCCATATTGACTGCGATTGGGGCTGCCGCGGACAAAAAAAGAAAATATGTACAATAATCAAGCCTCTAGACAGTCTTTTATAGATTTCAACTTGATCATCAAATGCTTGCCTGATAAAAAACAACGAGTTGAATATCAATTTCGGGTCTTGGACTCCATTGGTGCTTCCATCTAGATCTATCCCAGCTTCTTTAATAACTTGTCTCTTCTAGATATGGCATGCCTGCATTAGTTGTTTATTCGACATTCCATACTTTGCTAAGTGTTAATTTACCTCTATCATTGAAAACTTGGGGTTTAAGGTGCCTTCCTTGTAATGTTCCTAGTCATCGACATCTGAGACAACTTAGAGATGTGATTCAGGTCCAATTCAAAGATGAGGGAGTGGTTTTATGTGACGTCGGATTTGGGGGAAAAAAATCATGTTAGCCAACAAAAGTTGAGACAAAAAAAATTCAAGTATGTTGTGACTTCTATTCTCTGTGTATTCAATCATCTGTTTGGTTGAAAGGCCTACCGAAAGATTTGTATATTGATTTTTTATTTATTGGTGTAAATTGGAAGGGACGTCCAAGTCACCTGCAAAATTCTCCTATGTTGAAGTACATAGATTCTTCCAGCAACACAGATCTGGTAAGTGTATCAAATGCTGCAAATTGCATCAGAATATATCTTTCGTCATAAGGGTGGCAGACATCACGGCTCACAAAATGGTCTGAAATATTCAGAAGTAACGCCAAATATTACTCCATGCCTAAATATACTCAGAAGGAAATTATAAATTTGTATCCTCATGAAGGTGAGAAACTATATGCGTGTTTGAATCAACATTCTAAAATTACATAATCTTTTATGACAAAGTTGTAACAGATTTGACAGACAGCTAACTTCTATGTCAAAGATTGTTTAATGACCTATGGATGTAGAAACAGACTCGACATACAATCAAATCTCGATCACTACTAATACTAATGTCAAGTGTAACAAGTCGTGACCCCAGGCTCTAGGTAGTTTCGACTTCAGGCATCCACATCGACAGTGACTCCAGGCTCCATATAGCTTCGACTTTGGACATCGACACTGGCAGTGGCAATGGGAATAATGTCATTGACTACAATGCGGTAATGTGATGAAAAAACAGGGTTGTCATTGTCAAAGCACTTAGATTGCAGGATTGTCAGACCTTCTAAGAACATCGAATTTAGTGTTGCTTTGTCACTACAATTGCAATGTTGTTGTGAGTCCATAAATCTTTGTAGGTTGGGTGTCTTGTGCGATAATGACCTTGACATTAGGTACATGTCAGACATCTATTATCTGACATTGCAGTGTTAATGTGATTTCCATAGTGGATAGTAACTCCATTGCATTGGCACAAGCAATATTAATTGTGTGATTAATTAACATCCTTGAAGGACATGAATCCCAAACAACGCCTGAAAATTTTCGAACAGTTGTGTGTTAAAAAAACACAATGTTTTATATTTTAATAAATAAGAAATTTTATTTTCTATGTCTAACATTAGGTTGCACACATAAACCTTTTTAAGTTAACCAAAATTAATATATACTCAACTCAAATTCCCTAAAGCGATCAAATTCCCTAGAGCTAGTTTATTTCCATCATGTTGGTTGGGATAGAAGGATCCACCACCAGGACAAGGAAATAAGGTAGCAATAAAAGCAATACTTGAAGCATCGAGCAATTCCCTTTTTTTTTTTCAAATATCAGATCCACAACAAAAGAAATGTATTCTCCTTATTCAAAGCAAGGTAAACAATAGGAAGATTGATATTGGGTGGAAACAACTCTGGAATATCCTACTACATCAAGGCCACTTCTAAAGAATGAAACAAAATTATTACATGAAGGTATTAGTAAAAGGTTATTTTCATAAACCAAATCATTACTTGAACACGTCAAACTTCTTGCAGAAGGTGGTATTATAAAGTAATCTTTAGAAAGTGTTGCAAAGTCCATAATCCAAAATTCCTTCCCATTAAATTTTCCCAGTTACATATCGATGCGGGCATTAGAAACTTTTGAGAGCCTCGTTCCCTGGTTATATACCCATCTTAAAGTATGGGGAGAATATTGTTGCAAAGAGCAGCAAGCTCTTTGACCCAGATGCAATCATATGCATAAGAATAGTGAAAAAATTGTGCAGTAGCGATAGAAAGTTGATTGTATGTGGATTATGTTACTACATCTAGAGGACGGTGAACAAAATTTGATAAAGAATCTAACTTTATTTCAAGTCTGTTACCACATCCAGAAGTCGCTCAACAAACTTTGAAATAGAAACTTCTGTAATTTTAGGATGTTGATTCAACCACTCATACAGTTTCTCACATTCGTGACGATCCAAATTTATGATTTCCTTCTGAGTATATTCATGAATGGAGTAATATTTGGCGTCATTTCTGAATATTCCAGACCATTTTTCAAGCCACGATATGTGCGACTCCTTTGACGAAAGATAAATTCTTGTGTGGTCTGCATAATTTGATACATTTTCCAAATCTGTGTTGTTGGAAGAAACTATATACTTCAACAAAGGAGCATTTTACAGGTGACCTAAAATTCCCTTCCAATTTCCAGTAACAAAACAAAGAAGTTCAACATACAAATCTTCAGGCAGGCCTTTCAACCAACCAAAGCATCAAATATAGGGAGAATACCAATCATAAGATACTTGAATTTTTTTTAGGTCTAAGTTTCTGTTGGCTAACAGAGTTTTTTTCCCTCAACGTTGACATCACATAAAACCATTCCCTCGTATTTCAATTGGACCTAAATGGAATCTCTAAGTTGTCTCACATGTCGATGACTAGGAACATTACAACAAAGGAACCTTAAATCCCAAGTCTTCGATGATAGAGAGAAATGGGAATAATTATTTAAAATGAACACCAAAGGATGATAGTATAATCTTCTGTAAATCTTGGTTTAATTCATTTTAATGGAATATTTCCTCGATATTTTTGCTTATTAATGCCAATATTTTTGAATATGTGTGTTGAATAGTCACTAATAACATGAGTTAACA
This sequence comes from Picea engelmannii, assembly GCA_009831015.1. NCBI lineage: Eukaryota > Viridiplantae > Streptophyta > Pinopsida > Pinales > Pinaceae > Picea > Picea engelmannii. The sequence goes on from WSFP011477831.1 coordinate 11,764, forward strand.
TTTCCATATGCAAGCATATTCTCAAATATGACATGTAATATATGCACAATATTAAAGAGGGACATGACGTGAAGACCTTTGTGGATGGCACGTTTGTAGATGACAGTGCAGTAGTACAATATTGCACTGTTACTATGACGATGCCTTAAAATAACTAAAATAACCAACAATTTTTACCAATTCAAGATGGACGCAAAAAAAGCATCATATCCCATAATATTCACCCATTAATGTGTTTTAATGGGAGATGTCCTCGAGCTTTCTGCTTATTAATGCACATATTTTTGAACCTGTCTTGTGAGTTGTCACTAGTAAAAGCATAATTAATGTGCATTGGGAAGGGAAAAAGTGGAGGGGATGGATGGGAGCGAAACATGCTTTTAAACACTTGTGAACCTAGGAGTCCATGAACCCATGAAACCTTGAAGACTCGACTAAGTATGGAAAGACGGGTCAATCAGAAGGATTCATCGTAGGTAGAGTCAAGCTTGCGAGTTTGAGGAGTCTAGGGTCAAATTGTAGATCACTGAATTTTTGGGTGCAAGATGTATACCCAGAACACGGGGCACCAAAGTTTGATAGCGCCTATCCATGAACCCGCGTTCATAAAATTGGCTAAGTATGAAAACCAACGACGGTCAACTAGACTCGTGATGTGAAGATATAGATGGATATGAGGATTTGTCAATTCGCCACCCCAGGAACCCGCGATCACATAAATACGACTAAGTATAGAACCATAAACACATAATAGAGGGGAAGAACAAAAGGGAAAAACAGGTATGTTTAGAAGAGGAAAAAGAAAGGGAGACAATAACTTTATCCCTCACACAACAACCCTTAGTATCATAACTATGAAGCCATATAAATTAAATATGGGAAAAACATTCTCAGCTATGAAATATAGTTGGAGCTCAACAAACTCTGGTTCAAGCCAAAAGAGATGTTTTTATATCTACTACAAAATTTTTCATATTATTTTATCTTATTATTATTTTTTTGGTGGCCCAACTGTAAAACCATGTTCCATTTTGCATTTTTCAAGTGGAGATGTGTTTGTGAGGAAACTAGTGAACAAGTATGAAGAGGCTTAATTGTAGCTGCAAGACCTCAACCCTGAAAAGTTGAATCAAACAACAATAAGCAACATCCAACGAACCAATGAGCAAGCATCAACTAGTCAAACAGGAATGTTGGTGAAGAACAATATTTTCCAAATTTACTACAGACAAGATTGTATAAAAAATCGGAGGAATATATTGTAACACTTCTGTTAAGAAAACATTTCAAGCTGTGGGGCCTGGCAAGTAAACATGTAATACTTGAGGACCGTGCAAAGGCCTCCCACTATGTAAACATTTAAGGAAGTTGTAGTTTACATGGTTGGCATTCTGCATCTGCATTTGGAACACCTCCATAACACCCAGTGACCTATAAAAAAGGGAATCAAATTTTCTAGAAGAGGATTTTGACTCAGGCATCTCCAGTATTAAAATTTTTTACTTGCAAATTGGAAATAGAAAACAACAAAGAATGAATATGAACGTAAAACTTGCAACAAGCATGTTAAGTAATGAAGGAATGCAACCACAACACTGAGACCCATCGGTGAATGGATAAGGATAGAAGCACAACCCCTGCCCTGCAAAATGCAACAACAGGTCCAACTGTAGATGCATGACCCCAACCTTGCAAAGTTGAAAAAAACAAGAGAAAGCAACAAACAACAAACCAGTGAACAATCACCAAAAGGCCCAACTGTAGTTGCAAGATCTCAAATCTGCAAATTTGAATCAAACAACAATAAGAAACATCCAGCGAACCAAGGAGCAAGCACCAACCAACCAACTAGGAATGTCGATGAAGAACAATATTGGCCAAATTCACTGCACACAAGGTTGTATCAAAAAATTTAGAGGAAAATGTATTGTAACACAACTATTAAGAAAACATACCAGGCTATGAGGCCTATCAGGTAAGCATTTGAGGATGCTAGGACCATCCAAAGGCCTCCCACTGTGTAAAAAATTAAGAAAGTTGTAGTTTCCACGATTGGTATTTTTCAATACTAGGAGATCTCAAAATCTTCTTGCAGACCATCTTTGTATGTGATTACTATGACCAGAGAAGCCTGACTATAATGTTGTCTTCATCTCATTCCTGATCACCAATGTTCAACACAGAACCCACATCTTTTACAGCCACAGTGACGTATACGAAAAGAAAATCATATTTTCTCCTCACATACAAAGATGTTCTACAAGAGGATTTTGACACAGGCATCTCCAATATTGAAATTTCTCACTTGCAAATTGCAAATAGAAAACATCAAACAACGAATAGGAAGCTAAACACGACACTGAAACCCACCCATCAATGGGGAATGACAGATGGCCATTTCCAATCGCGGTTGCAGAATCCCAAGCGTGCAAACTGCAACAAGACCAACAGGAAAAGAAGAACAACAACAATAGGCAAACAAGAAATAAGTGGACATGCAAGGAGCAAGCATCAATTGGTGAACTAGTAATGTCGTTGAAGAACAATATTTCCCACATTTAGTGTAGAGAACATTGCATAAAAAAAATCGAACGAAAATATATTGTAACAGGCCTATTAAGTAAACAGTTAAGGTTATGAGGCATGTTAGGTAAGCATTTAAGTCTATCAGGACCGTTGTGTAAATATTTAAGAAAGAATGCAGTGTGGCATGTCTATTACATACGCAAAAACAATTATTATATTATTTTATAACAATAAAAAAATAGTAACAATAGTTCAAACAATAGAGGCTATGCAAAAAAAAAAAGTATTCAAAGGACAAACTAATATGAAGTCAACTAATAAAAAATTGACTCTCTATGCTCAAAACTTTGGATATCCAAACATTTCAAAAAAATAGTAAAAATTCAGAAAGACCGTATATGATCAAAAACTTTGGATATGCTACCATATAAAACATTAGGAATAGCGAATCTATCAATAAGACCTCCTATCTATTATCCAATCATATCATGACATATATGGTATTTTTTATTATATACAAATCAATGTTTTTAGTTCTCTAGTTCCAACAATAGAGATTATGCAAATATTTTTAGTCAAAGGACAAACTAATATGAAGTCAACAAATTATTGATCGCTATAGTCGCTCTACGTCTTCAGCAGGGACTAATAAGGCACTTAATGGTTTGATTTAGCCAATGTTGATTAAGTGGGTCTTAAATAATAATGACTAAAACACTTAATGTGTTTACATCTTTGATCATATTTGATTACATATCCCAATAATTCTATAAAAGAATGGAGAGACAAAATAGGTTAGTTTTTTTGGAGGCAAGTCTTGGAAGGCAGTGAAAGAGAACAATTCTTCACCATTGTGTGCTTATACAGATGGGAGAGAGAAAACACAATAAGAAAACTTTCACATATAATATTTTGGTTCACGTGTTGAAATATTTGTAATCTTCCTACGTGATAGAAAATAGTATTTTTTTCTGAAAAAATTCCTTGATTGAGATATTCTCCAAGGTAACTTAGGAATGTTATTTATTTGTTAAGTTAAATAATTTTCCATGTGCTATTTATTTTTTTACAAGTTAAATGGTTTTCCATGTGTGTCTCTTTTATTTATGAATTTAATACACAACAAAAAAAACAGAGTGGTTGAGTGTTGGTTCAAGCACTCATTGGAAATAACAACCGTATATTAATCATCTTTCCACTAAGATATATTTTGATGTACTATTTAGTGGCATAACTTCAATAATTTATAGAACATATTAGTATCACAATAGGTTGTTCCTTGAATCACTATGGTAAATACTTGTAGTGAGTACAAGGAAAGAAGTGAGCCATTGCTACCAATAATAGAGAGGAGTAGTGAGCCAAAGATGATAGTCTTTACATGAAAAACAAGGCTTGGAAGACTTAGAATCCATAATCACTTGGTTGGATTAAAACATAGAAACACTAAATGAGATGGTATCACAACATACAGGATTGGAGTACAAGAAGGAAGAAGAATGTACACTAGAATCTAAGTGTGAAGAGAAAGATGTTATATGTGAGGATACTAAAGGTAAAAAGCCTATAAATATTTATTTTTCCCCTTTAATTATGCCTAAACATGCTTTTATTTGGTGGGAGAGTTACATAGATTCTTTGTGGTTGGGAAAGAAGTCAATGGTAACTAAATGAGAACACTTCAAGGAATTTATCAAATTACAATTATATCCCATTAACTATGAAGAGGATCATCTCATGAGTAAGCAATATTACCAAAAAGATCAAGTACAAGTGTTCAACATTACACATCCAAGTTCCAAAAGAAAGTCATTCGGTATCTCACTATAGGAACCTAACATAGTAGTGATGTACCTTGGAGGTCTATATGGTCACATCTAAAATTAGTTGCAACTTTTGAATGTGAGAAACATAGATAAAAAAGTGAGAAATCTCTTTATATTGAGTTGGGCATAAAAGGGAGTAACAAAACAATAAAAAAGAGGCACCAAAAAACAAAGGAAAGAAAGACCCAACCACAATCCATAAGAGGAAATATCCCAAGAAATATTGCATCATAGATGGACATATGGATGAGAAGTACATGAAGCTTCATCCAAAATTATGTCTAAAATGGTACAAGTCCAATAAGGGAGCAATAGCAACTATCAAGATAGAAGGTACAAAGATAGAGGACAACTCTAATGTGGATGATATACTTGTCTATGTTTATTGAAAAATCCAAGGGCAAATGGAGATAGGAATGAATTAGTCTAGATCAAAAATTAAGTTAAGAATAATAATGTTTATGCTTTTTTCTATAATGGTTAGCAATGCAATCTAATTTATGTATCTTTTTTATGAAGTTGGATTGGAAACATATGACCATCCATGTGCATGTTTA
>WSFP011477834.1:0-16672 GCA_009831015.1 Picea engelmannii
CCAAAAGGTCAAAGTAGTCAAAGTGGTTTAAGAGATTTTAGAAGGTAAATAATAAAATGAAGTGATGAGTGTACTATAATTCAAATTGAATACAAAATAAATTATTTAAATAATAAAATTAATGGAGAAATTAGAATTGGGTTAACCCTAAAATAAGGAAAGTGGGCAAAGTGACCTAGAAGATATTTTTAAGGAAGCTACTTGGAGAGTATAAATAAGAGTAAAGGCTCTCTCATTTAAGAAAAATGATAATATTGAATACCTATAGGTGTCTTAGGTAACCAAAATATATCTAAGCCGAATCTTTGAGGGAAGGTGAAGAAAAGAAGGCCGAAATTCAAGGAAGGATAAATTATTTTGATGATGCTTTCTAAGGTATGTTATTTACAGGTCATCTCACCATTTTCGCAATAACGTTTTTTCTAGAATGATTCAGACTGTGAAATTTATAGTCCATTGAGGAACCATATCCAATTATATATGGTAAAAAATTCATCTTGTTGTTCATTGTATTTTTGGAGTTACACTCCATGGAAAATAGGGTTTGTGGCTAGTCCTGAAACTGGTAAAAAACAAGTGTTTTGGGTAAAAACGTCATAAATTCTTCATAAAAGATCCAAATTCAGTAAGACCAATTGTGTTGGTTATAGTGCATCTTTCAGTATGTTGTGTAACAATTTCATATCATTTCAAAAAATATTTCGTGTAGGGCACACTCTCCAAGGTCGCTCTCTAGAATAATCCAGAATTCAACAAGGTATGCCATTTTTTCTATAACTCCTTTTCTGAGAGGTTCCAAGTAGTTAAACCTGTAGGAATTGAACAATACACACTGAAGAACAATGTGTATCAATTTTATATCTTTATTCATTACAAGTACAAAGTTATGATTAGTCCAAGTTAGGGTTGTTGACTAATCCAAAACTAGTCATGTGAGATTAAAGAAAAGTTTGATGAAAATGATAGTCTCTTGTTGTTTAAAGTTAAGGAAGGTTTGTAGGTATGTGATCATATACACAAGGTATATTACAGATCTACAAATCATATTTGGATGTTGAAATTGATGAGGGATTTTGGTTGAGGTTCAAGTTGGGTACATGGTTGAGACAGGTAGTTGATGAGTTGGCACATACATGAGGTGTATAGTTGATGATGTTGGTACATATTGATAATTAAAACTTTATGAGTACTTGAAACATGATTCTTACATACTTGGTACATGGTTGTTTTCACTTGTTTATGGTACAAGTTGATTACAGATTGTTTGGTACAGGTTGGTGCATGGTTGATGCATTTGTTTATGGTACAGGTTGATTATAGGTTGAGGTATAGGTTGATGCATGGTTCAAGTTTATTGGTACATGTTTACAATGGTATATCTTACAATGATAGTGTGACACTGGTTCCATCATTCTGCTTCTACTTCAGGGTGGTTGGGCGGGGCAAGGACAAGTGGTTGTAGTCACCTTCCGGTTGTAGCTGGAGAACATAAGGGGTTGTAGCCTCCTTCTGGTTTTAGCTAGACAATTGGGGAGTTGGAGTTTCCATCAGGTTGTATCTTGAGAAACTAGGGGGTTGGATCCTCCTTTGAGTTGCAGTTGGAAAGCAAAGGAAGTTGGTGCTTCCAATGAATGTAATTTTTCAATACATATAAGAAAAAACATTCTATGGTTTTCTCCCAATTTGGGTTTCCATGTAAAACATTGGTGTACTATGTATCTGCATAATTGTTTATTTCTTATCGCTCATTATTGGATAATAATTATACATTGAAATAACACTTGGATTATTTGGAGAAAAAGGATTATAATTACACTATTACTGTTTCACCCCCCCTCTCAGTAATCCGACATCACCCCTATACACTTTGGAAATGAATACAACACCTTTGGAATGTACCAAACATCCTCTTTATACATCACCAATATCATTTTTATTGTTTTCATAGTTCTTTGAGTGCTGCAATATATTCAAATAATTTGGCACCCACCTAGGGGTAACTTTTTCCACTATCTTCTATTACTCCTGATCTTAGTCCAATTCATGAACGCACTTAGATTTATGTAATTCCTTACCTAGAAGTATGGTTTCATACTTCTATCACCAATATACACATAATGCATAAATTTATGCATCATATATCACTCTTTATCTAACATGAACCTTCATTTATTCACCTCTCAAAGTTATAATGTTCACACCATGCTTCCAATACATTACTTTGACAAGAATAATGGAGGTATAGATGTAGAACTACATACTTGAACCCTGGAGGTAATATACTTTATCTCCATCTATATATTATATCCATTTTTGTTATAACACTAACATACTAACATATCAATCCTTTTAGATCAAATATTCCCATAGTGTACCAACTTATATGTACAATGGTATCCTTTAAAATGAGTGGAATTTTTACTACTTCATTAACTAAAGGATATACTCTTACACCTATATTCCATTGAGAACTCTTATTAACATGAGTGTATTTCTTGTAGTGGAGTCCCAATCTTTCATGGTTGCACCTAGATTCATACCTTAAAATTACTTATTTATGGTTCTTGATCATCCTATGCGTGATTCTTGACATAAAATTTTGTCCTCAAGTGCCTCTAATCATCCTTGCTACTGGGTCCAAACTCTTTCATATGATTTAAAACCAACATTTCATGTTTACATGCTGTGCATCTCCATGTAAACCTATTATACATGCATTATCATGTATTGCAGATGGAATTCCTTCTTAGCATCCACATTTTATTTGCAGCATTTTTTTGTGGAATTATTTCCCGAACAAGAATCTCATTAGGGATCTCCCATGTTGCTAATTAAACATAAATATCTGACCCAACAAATTCTTAAAGAAACCAGATGCTCATCTTGAAGACTTGTCTATGTTCTTCTATCTCCTATATTTATACACCATCTATATTTTCTCTATCTATTTGTAACCATAACATATGAGAGAAATCCATACAACCACATTTGGTAACTAACACTCATAACATACAACTCTAAAACATATGCATACTTTTTCCCTTTTAAGATCACCATAAAGTCTCTTTCTAACTTCCTAGAAATTTTGTTGCTTAATTTACCATTAAGAGTGCTTAACTAGACTCCTCTATCCAAGACCTTTTCAATGACTATTTTCTTTCTCAATTCTGAGTCCTGAGTAGAAACTTATGGTCATCTAATTATTACCCATTTCCTCATTCTGCTCACCCTTCGACCAAGTGCAATTTTTAGTTTTACTTATCCATCCTTCATATTTCTCCTTTGACAATTTGACAGGAGCTTAATTGGTTTCCTTCATCACATTATTTTGGAAATATGGCCAAGTTTCATCTTCATTTAATATTTAAGCTACTAGATATAGCATGTTGAAGTTTTAGGCCAATTTATATTTTTAGCCCTGAATTTTACAGGGGCCTTCTATGTCCTCCTATATCTTTTTAGGTGTCCATAATTTGGTTTTGACTCCATGGATGTGTTCTATGTATCAATAGATTTTTTCACAATACTATTTTCCACCAATCCGATTCTGGGGAAGGAAGTTATGGCTCTCAGAAGTTAACTGGGTCTCAAATTACCTTGCACTATTTGGCCTATAACTTCCTTATACTAGCTCCACTTGACAAATGATTTACACTATAAGAAATATCTCTATGAGATCTATCCATTTAAAAGAAGAAACTTATGTCCTAGAAGGCCATATTATCAACTCATTATGACCATTATCAACTCATTGAAGGAATGTTGTTCAAAAATAATTATGATGGTGTGTTGTTGATATGTTTGGAAAAATATGATGTGGAAAAGGTTTTATCTTAAATTCATCATGGTCCAACAAGAGGTAATTTCATTGGTGATACCACTACAAAAAAAATTCTCCATGTTGGTTATTATTGGCCAATATTTTTCAAATATTCATGTTCATATGTGAGAAGCTATAATCTCTACCAAATGTCTCCTAGAAAAGAAAATAATGTGGTATTCTCATTACAACGTGTCATAGTTGAAATTCCATTTCAACAACAGGGTTTGTATATAAATGGGTAAATCACTCCCAATTATTCATTGCTTCATAAGTATATATCAAATGCAATAGATTATTTCACCAAATGTGTTGTTCCTGAGTTTATACTTTAAGGTTCTAAAGTATACCGTCAAGGCATCCAAAAAGGGTAGAGATAATTAATCGATAAAAAGAAAAAGTTTAAAAGGAAACTGAGATCGCGGTTGATTCCTTAACTGTTTATGTCTAGCTTCCCATTGTCATTGAATGATAATATCCCTTTCAATTGCTTCACATTATTCTTGAATGCTAATATCCATTTCAATTGCAATTTTCTGGTTCAAAATTATAAAAATAGAACTTCCAAATTATGAATTAATAGTATAACAAAAATAAAGGCCTTTTCTAGTATCTGAGTCAAATTTTAAAGGAAACAATGGACATAATGAAGAAAAAGGAAACATGTAGTTGTATAACAAAAATGAGGCATCAATTTAAGAAGTATCTCATTTTAAGTTAATACAAGAAAACATATGATAACTTTGCAAAAGCATACAGTTTCAGAGTCCTAAAACGTTCATAGGTATTATATCCGCTGAAAGCTGATACCGAGGAAAAACTACAAATGATTAGATATTCTGACTGTTTTAATTACTATAATAGAAATCACCACATGAAACACTTCAAACGAAAGTATGGAATTAAAAATAGAATGACAGAGAAACACATAACTCAGGCTTGATCAGATCTGGAATCTTCAATCTATATTGTATTAATTCAGGAAAAACGAAGTTATCTCTTTACAATCCCTCCAGGAAAAATCCTTTCCTTAGTCTTGAAAAATTACATTTATACGAAACCACCAATCTTAGGACGGTTGGTGAGTTCCTATTTCTTAGAGACTAATTGTTTGTTAAAATGTAGATCCAAAACCATTTTCATGATCTTCTTCATTTTTCCATTTTCTGGGAAGTAAAATCCCTTCCAAATAATACTTTTACTTTGTCAATGACTCTCCTTCTTTTGATTCAATACATTTAATACATTTCTCCAGGAACTGTGTAAAATTTTTGGGGGGTTCTGGAAAATCTCTTGCCTCAAAAAGATAAACCTTTCTCTAAATTTAGCTATAAATTTATCATTGTAAATGAAATTAGGATTGGGTAAGAGTTTGTACATAACCTTGATATGTTTAGGTCTGAATGAGCCAATAATGGCTCCTTGATAATTTAAAATTCTTCTCATCGAAATATCAACCTTGTCCAAAGCCCAAATAACCATGTCATTGTACGGCATGAGCCGTGGGCATGTTGCAATTTTGTGAAGTTTTGATTTTTCTATGTCCTGAAGGTGATTCTCTGAATCGCTAGGGGAATTTTTCATCTTGTAGTCTAGATTTTAATAAATCCGTCTCCATGATTTAATTGAGTCGATAGCATGTGGTGTGGTGTCTGATATGACATCTCCCTCTGGGTTGGAAATCTCAGTTGTATCTTCACTCTTCTTGGGTCCCTTCTTTGGTGCCATGACTCTGTATTGGAAAGAAAACCTATCACAGAAAAGAGGTGTGAAAGCTCGACTGTATTATCCTATTTCTGATAGAAAAAGGGAGAATAACTTTCAAAACACAAAGCTCTAGTTTTCTTTCAACTCATTTTACAGTGAAAGCACTGACACAGCTGTCTAGAATTTAATACCTTTAATGCGGAGAATATCTCTGAGATAGGCATTTGTGTCACAGAAATCATGATCTATCTGTTATTAATCTAGCCATATTTAAGCAATTCTCAACCCAACATTCAAAAATCTTCTTTTGACGAAGGCCGAAAAGAAAGTACTTAAAAAGTTTAATTACCATTTAATGTATTTTTAAAATGAAGTTAGTTCTCTTTAAAATTTGGTATTGAGTCGGGACTTCGCGTTTCGAGGATCGCGGTTACATGAGGTATGTCACCACTAAACCCTGAATTCCGAAATAGAAATGAGATTAGATTTAAGCCTTAACTTCCGTATTGAGTCGAGACTTCACATTTCGGGGTTTCGGGGATCACGGCTACATGAGGTATGTCACCACTAAACCCTGAATCCCGAAATTGCGGTGAGATTAGTTTTAACTTAATTAATTAGGATTAAGACTAACTTTCACTTCCTTCAGGAAATCAGGAATCGGGATTTTGCGATTCAAAATGTATTGAAGAGATATTGTTCTGAGTAAACCCTGAATCCCAAAAGGTTAAAAATATGGTTAATTAACTCCTTTAGGGTTTTAAATTATCATGATTTAAAGTACTTTACAGAATGTGCATCTAAACTTTAATAAAATTTGAGCTTCTTGTCTTTAGTTATAATGAAGAAATGAAAAATTTTGGGGACTTCAGTACCGGTCTTTTGGACTAATAATGAGGATTATACCTCATGAAAAAATGAATCCTGAAAGAGGAAAAAATTAGTTTTAAAGGTTAAAATTTTCAAACCTAGCTTCCACATAGGCTCCAATTGGGGACCTCATCTCATTTTGGGATGAGGAGAATGGGGAGACTTAGTTCCTTTTATTGGGTAAATGGGGTCAGTTATTTCAGTCTGTGAGACATAGCTGTGAAGACTACTAAGGGGATAAAGATCCCAACCTTAACTTCAAAAAACTTTCCAAACTAAAGCATTCAACAATCTCGAAATAGGATCACTTAGATTTCCCTTTCTAAAACCGACCTCAGACATGTGTAGGATAATCGAAACAACATTAGTGGTTCTACCAGTTTTTATTTGATCGTATTCACATCGAGAGACTCTTAGAGTCTAAAATGGAATCCCATAATCTTAGAGTGTAATCTGGATGAGAGAAGAAAAATACCAAAGCCTCTTGCAATTTGTGTATAATATCCTTTTCTGTTATGGAGACATTGCTTCACTTCCAGTGGGTCTATTTAGTACCTCGGTGAAGTTATTGGATTTTCCACATTGAATTTCCTTTCACCACTTCATTAATTTTAGCATTTAAATGCTTAGATGAGGGCAATCATATCATGAATTTCCTTTCATCATCTCTTTAAATTAGATGGGGGTAATCGATAACAAATTTCCTTTCACCACCTCTTTATGTTAGATGGGGGCAATCGATAACGAATTTCCTTTCACCATCTCTTTCTATACATATTTGTTATGAAGTGGGGGCAATCAATAAGTATGTAATATACTCAGGGATTTTTTTTTTCGCAAAGGTCTGTCAACTTATTAAAAGGCTCTGGATCGATCTACTTTTTGTCCTCAGACACTCTAACTCTATGGAGAATCTCAGGGAAAATTTATTAACCCCTCTTTATTATTATTATTATTATTATTATTCGAGACTTCACTTTAGAAAAAATGATCTTTTATTTATGGTAGAAAGACTAAAAAGGTTAAGATTAGCCTAGACATACTTCCAGTTCAGCCAAGGCTTAGGAAAAACAAAGGATTTTTCCTATCTTCGCTTTGAAATTTAGTTTGAACATTTCCAAAATTAAGATGAGACTTAAAGGGAGAAAAACAAGATTAGGTGAAGAGTAAGCTTGATAGTGATCGAAGTGGAAAGGTGATAGAACCTCGAAACTTGGGAGTGCTAACGAGTATTAATCATTTTATTTATATAATATTTTTTTTTTTTTAAGTTTTTATTTATTTGTTTTTTTTATATATAAAAAATCAGCAACTCGTTCACTTGTACCTCTTAGGATATTTTTAATTCATGTTCTCAAGTCAGAGTTCATACCTTAAAATTTTGTCATACTTTTTCCAGAAGATTGTTTCCTCATTACCTTTTGGGAAAATATTTATCAGGGTTATCCATGCAGATTACCCCTGTAGTATAATTGGTCTCTTGAGTCTTGATGCTTTTCCTGCGAACAACTGATAACTGTCAGACACACTCATACTAACTCTGAGAACTGCTAGATTTGAAATGCTTTGTATTTGTATCCTCTGAAAAGTCTTAAATAAATTTTATTTATTTATTTTAACGAAAGCAATGTTACTATAAAGAAAATGTGAAAACAAACCGGTATATACAATGAAAGTTCGAAAACATATTACTGCATGTAGTGTTTAAGATATTGACCATTTACAGGGGCACTTAGAATATCTCCATTTAGATTTTCTAATGAAAAATCATTTTCTCCTTTTGAGGATGAGACTCTATAAGGGTCAGACCAGATCGAGTCGAATTTTCCTTGTTTTCCTGTGTCTTCTCTTTTGGCTTCCCATTTTAGCACCAGATCTCCATGGAGGAAATCTCTATTATTAGCCTTCTAATAAAACAAAGCCTTCATCTTATCCTGGTATCTCTACAAATTTTCATTAACTTCAATCCTATTTTGTTGAACTTCGACCAACTGGTTTGCTCTTCTAGTAATTTCGTTAGGTTCTTCATTCAAATCTTGCCAAATTTTCATTACTGGAAGAGAAATATTGATCGGTAATATAACATCAGTGCCATATACTATTTGAAAAGGGGACATTCCGATTTCCCTTTTGGTACTTATCCTGTTAGCCCATAGAGCGTATTTCAAATGAATATGCAACGTCTTCTTGTTGTCAGTCAATATTTTTTTATCATTGTTGTCAGGCTTTTGTTAGATGATTCAGCTAAACCATTGCCCTATGGATAATAAGTTGTGGAGTGTCCTAATATGATGTTGAATTTTTTACAAAAGCTTACCATAGCCATCGATTTGAACACTTGTGCATTGTCAGTGACTATGTTTCGGGGACATCCAAATCTGGATAAAATGTTTTCTTAGATAAAGTTGATTACAACTATGTCGGTCGCGTTTCTCATGGGAATGTCTTCCACCCACTTGGTAAAATAGGTCGTTGTGGTTAGAATCCACCTGTGCTGAGCGCTAGAATGTGGGTGAATATCTCCGATAAAATCAAGACCCCACTGCTAAAAAGAGGATTCGATTTTAATTGGAATTAGAGGCAAAGATGGCACTTTTTGTTTACCTATAAACAACTGACAGGGAACACAAGCTCGGACTTTAGTATTTACATCTGTGAAAAGTTTGGGCCAGTAATATCCAACTCTTAATATTTTATAAGTTGTAGCTCGCCAAGTGTGGTGTCCTCCACACAATCCTTCATGGAACTCATATATAACCTTTTTGGTTTCTGTCTCGACCAAGCAACTCAGCAAAAAACCCAGGGGGTCCTTCCAAAATAGTTTTCCATCTATAATACAATATTTTATTGCATGCAGCTTCAATGTCCTGGATTTAGATGGGGTTAATTCACTGGGACATTGAAGGGTCAATAGATAGGAAACAATATCATGATACCAGACTGAAGAAGAAAAATTGTCTTCTATCTCAACTGTAGGAGTAGCGAAGTCGAGTTCATTTATTTATAGAGAACCCTCGTCTTCTTGTAGCTGATTTATTCCAAGTGCCTACAAGTTGGATTAGGCCAAAAATTTAGCTAGACCTTGGCCTTTAATGAGTTTTGTTGGGTTGACTTCAAGATAGAACTCCTGAATCTTAGCTAACCATCTTCCTCTTCTCCCATCACTATCTGGCTAAACCAGTATGTCTTTGACTGAGCTTGTAGGAACATAGGCTATGATCTTTGAATGTAATACGTACATTCTGAAAGATTTGAGAGCCTTTACCATTGCGTAAGCTTGTTTTTATAGTATATTATATTTCAACTCAGTGTCTCTCATACTTTTACTGAAAAAAGCAATGGTTTGTTCAAAGTCTTCTTCGTTTTTCTATAACAATACAACCACGATAGTGTGTTCAAAAGCGAAGGAAAAAATCAGAAATTCTTTTATGTAATCAGGACATGCTAAGATTGGTGCTTCGCTGATAAATTTTTTGATTCTTTGAAAATATGCTTTGGCTTCACTTGTCCACTTAATCTCACTATTGTTTTTCAACATATCTGTGATTAGCTTCACAATTTCAACGAAGTTAGGGATAAATCTTCTCAAGAAATTTATTTTCCCTAGGAAGGATTGGATTTCTTTTACATTTCTAGGGATATTTATAGTATCTATAGCCTCAATTCTCTTAGGATCAATTTTGATTCCATATTTTGACACCACATGAACTAATAGCTTACCTTCTTGCATAGAGAAATGATATTTTTTGGGATTGAGGGACAAACCGAATTTACGACATTTCTCGAAAGTTTTCTTTAGGTGCACTAGATGTTCCATATCTGATTTTGAAAAAATGGTCAGATCATCGAGATAGATAACAACGAAATTATCTTTCTCACCCACGAAGGCAATTTCCATGGCTCACTGGAAGGTTGACCCTGCGTTCATCAAGCCAAAATACATTTTATCGTACATGAAGGTACCCCAAGGGGTAGTGAAAGACATTTTTTCCTTATCATCATGGTGTACTGCAATCTGATTGTAACCTGAAAAACCATCAATCATTGACATTTTGTTAGCTCCAACTACTCTCTCTAAAACATGGTCCATCTTAGGAAATGGATAATTGTATTTGAGTGATGATCAGTTCAAGTTTCTAAAATCGACACACAGCTTGATTTCGCCATTTTTCTTTCTTACTGGGACTAAATTAGCCACCCACTCGGAATCTCTTAGTGGGATGATGATTTTAGCGTCCAAGAGTTTTTTTACTTCATTTTCAATTACTAGTAGAAGAATAAGGTTTATCTGTCTGAGTTTCTGTTTAAAAGGATTGACACCAGGTTTAAGAGGAATTTTATGTTCAATTGTAGAAGTATCATAAGTTCTCAATTCATCGTAATATCAAGCAAAAACGTCTATATACTTTCTAAGCAACTCATTGTATTTACTTTTGGTTTCTAGGGGCAGGTATTTGGATAGTTTCACCAACCGAGGGTTTTCTTTGGTACCTATGTCACAACCCTCAACCTCTTCAGGTTGCGATTGTAAGGTGGATCTTAAATGGATATCGTCTTGATTAAATAACCTTTCCAAGGGAAATTGGCCCTTGGGGATCTGATTATTTTTTAAAACAATCATACAATGATTGGAGATTTTATCGTGAAATTATTGAGGGTATTCCCCTTCCTTCATGATCCAAACATGATCATTTTGGTTTTCTTGGTCGACATGAGTTTCAACAAACTCTTCTATTGATTCCAAAAAATTACGCAATTGTTCATCATCCTCAAAAAATTGCTAGTGTTGTATGTTATTTGGTATGGAAGGTCGATGTCTCATTTGTATATGATATTTTAGTTTGAAAATGGTGGGAGGTGTGAAGGTTGAGGTTGCTTTGGCTAACGCATCAGCCTGTTGGTTTTCAGTTCTTGGAATGTAATGGAACTTGACAGAGGAGAAGAAATTTTCGATCAGATCCCAGACGCAATTCCTGTAAGACCCCAGCCTAGGATGTTTGGCCTGGTACTGTCGATTTACCTATTTTATGATTAGCTCAACATCACCAAAGATTTTGAGGTTTTTTATTTTCATTCTCCTGTCGGCTTCCAATCCTAATACTAAGGCTTCATACTCGCATACGTTATTAGTGTGGTCCACATTCAACTGAAGTCTATAGGAAAAAGGGATTATGAATTGATTATCAGGGGCCACAAGGAGTGCCCCTGCTCCGGCTCCAAGGTAAGATGAAGCACTGTCAAAAAACATCTTCCACACACCAATGTTGTATACATTTTGTTTATTTTTTTCTTTTTCTGTTTTTTCTTCTGTACAAATTTCGTCTACACCTAAAAAAATATCATTGTCAATGGATAAGATACAATTACCTATATCCTAATCAACAATATATAAAGGATGATTGTTTGGGTTGCGCGGATCACTTACCGTGAAATCTAACCTGGTCTCCCTGTACAGGCGTGTAAGTTGTCCTCCAAAAATTGGAATCCTAGCATATGTCATGTCAAGCTGGAGGGAGCCCCCAAGCTTGGCACCCCAGGCTCTAGATAAAACATACCATATTTCAGAGGGATATCGACGACCACTATGTCCATCAGAATTCTTTTCACTGGTATTTGAGCCAGACTTACCACCAAGTCTTTAATCATGCCTATACATTTAACTTTTCTAGAATTGAAAGAATGTAAATCTCCATAAGGCCTAGTAATTTCGAGACCTAATTTATCCATAATGGATTTAGGAATTACGTTGTGGGATGCTCTAGAATCAAGCATACAGTTATGGAGTAGTTGGTCGAACAAGGTTAACGTGATATAGAAGGGAGAAACAGTGTCTTTGGTGCCTTCGAAATGAGGGACAAAAACTATGTTTGGCTTGTCGTCTTCAAAGTTAATGGCATTGGCTTGGCTTTCATCTTCTGAAAAACTAATCAATTTGGAAAAAAAAATTCTTTACGTTGGATTTTTTACCAGCTCAACAAGAGGTATGGGGATCTTGATTTTATGGATTTCGTTTTCCAGATTGAAATTTCCCACAATTTTGTCATTCTCAACATTTTGGGCTTCGACTCCCTTCTTATCAGCTTTCTTTTGTGGTGAAGGTTTTGTTTCAGTTGCAGGAGCTTTCGCTTTTGGTATTTTTACTTCGAGTGTTTCAACTACCTTAGTCTTGGTAGGCTATGGGTACGTTTGGTCAGTTTTTACAATCTGTTTTTCAACATCTTTTGAAACTATCTCATCTATCTCACTCCTCAGCAAGATGTTTTTCTTTTGGGTGATCATAACACTCTTGTTTCTAGGCCTTAGATTGTACTTTTGTTGAAGCTCTGCCATTATACCATCAGCAATACCCTGGTAGGTCAAATCTTCAGAAGTACTATCATTTAGGTCATTTTCCAATCTATTTCCAATCTCGATAAATATGGTTCTGTATCATCATCATCTAGATTGTTTATCTTTTCCTCTAATTCTTCAAGATATTCTAAATCTTCCACTCCAATGAATTTTTCACTCTTGAAGGGAGTCGGGATTTTCTGATCCTCATTTTTAATCTGTCTTTGTGGGATTTGAGGATTGGGATTCCTTCTTAGATACTTTATGGGAAAATGGTCCTTTTTTGTCTTCTCTAATTCCATTTTCGAAATATTATTAGACAGTTCTTTAATTATCCTAGCCATGTTGTCCATTTTGTCTCTCGAAGATCTTCCCGACCCTGAAGGTCCTCCTTGTTCTCTGTATCTTCTGTTTTCATTGTTCCCAACCTCCATTTTGGCTTTTAGCTTTCCTGAAGCCATCATGTTTGATTCGATTTCTAGGGCATCGTCTTGCATCTTGGTGAGGTCTACTAATCTCCTCTCTCTCAATAGTAAGGTGAAATCAAGGTCGAAAGCTCCAGCGAAAGTTACTTTTTCTGCAGGCTGAGAAGGTTTGACCTTGATGGGAATTTTATTGTACAATTTATTAAATCTTTGGGTGAATTTGATAACTGATTCTGAATTTTTCTTTCTAAGAGACCCGAACTCCATCGGATAATAGAGGTGATCTTTTCTTCCCCCCCATTTCCTGATGAAAGAACTTTTGAGTTCATCGTATGACCTTAAAGATCTCATTGCTAAGCCTCAGAACCAGGTTTTGACCTACCCTTCGAATTTTTTACTAAGAGTCTGGAGTAGACATCTTCATGTTCAAGTCCTAGGATATTGACGAATTGGTCAAAGAAATTGATGTGCTCCTGTGCGGTTAAATCGCCTTCCCCTGTAACTTTTGGGAGACTTTTCATGTAATTCTTTGGAAGGTCATGTAGGGGAATCGGGAGGACAAGAGGGTCATATCTGGCAGCCACCTTAGCAAAAATTCCATGGAGCAGTACTTGGCCACCTGTGGCACCACCTACAACACTACCTCTAGCCCCTGCACCTCCATGTCTAGCCATTGATAGATTTGAGATTGAAACTGGGACTATAGGGAACTGATCTTCAAAGCATAGGAAACTGGAAAAAGAAGGCCCAAGAAGAAGAGAACTTGTTTCTTCGGGCTTGTAAGACATATATTGGAGAATTGACGGGGTATAAATTAGGATACACAGAACATTCGTTGAAGAGTTCGGTAGTAGGAGTGTGGACTTTGGGAAAAGAGTGCGTATTGATCGACGGGGGCAGGGAGAGGAATATCTCAAGTGTTCACCTGACTTTCAACCATGAAGAATTTGGTCGACATATGACATGTGTCGGTGAAATGATTTTTCTGAGAAATCTTCTTGATTTTAAAATTTTTTTCGGATCCGAAACTAGCGAAGTCTGCTTGTCGTCCGGGTTCTTTCTGGTGTTCTTTTGGCTAGAAGCCATTTTAAAAAAAATGTGGAGTCTCCAAGTGAAAGATAAAATTAGCCTTAGAATTTTTTTCAATCTTTGTTCACTATAAAATAAAGAAAGTGTCAATGTCGTTCTTCCCAAAGAAAATATTTGTTTCTTCGCTCCCCGACAGGGGCGCCAAAAATATGTTGTTCCTGAGTTTATACTTTAAGGCTCTAAAGTATACCATCAAGGCATCCAAAAAGGGTAGAGATAATTAATCGATAAAAAGAAAATTTTTAAAAGGAAACTGAGATCATGGTTGATTCCTTAACTGTCTCTGTCTAGCTTCCCATTGTTCTTGAATGCTAATATCCCTTTCAATTGCTTCCCATTGTTCTTGAATGCTAATATCCCTTTCAATTGCAAATTTTTGGTTCAAAACTATAAAAATAGAACTTCCAAATTATGAATTAATAGTATAACAAAAATAAAGGCCTTTTCTAGTATCTAAGTCAAATTTTAAAGGAGACAATGGATGAAATGAAGAAAAAGGAAACATGTAGTTGTATAACAAAAATGAGGCATCAATTTAAGAAGAATTTCATTTTAAGTTAATAAAAGAAAACAGATTGTAACTTTGCATAAGCATACAGTTTCAGAGTCCTAAAATGTTCATAGGTCTTATATCCGTTGAAAGTTGATACAGAGGAAAAACTTCAAATGATTAGATAATATGACCGTTTTAATTACTATAATAGAAATCACCACATGAAACACCTCAAACAAAAGTATGGAATAAAAAATAGAATGACAGAGAAACACATAACTCAGGCTTGACCAGATCTAGAATCTTCAATCTATATTGTATTAATTCAGGCAAAACAAAGTTATCTCTTTACAATCCCTCCAGAAAAAAATCCTTTACTTAGTCTTGAAAAATTACATTTATAAAAAACCACCAATCTTAGGATGGTTGGTGAGTTCCTAATTCTTAGAGACTAACTATTTGTTAAAAAGTAGATCCAAAACCATTTTCATGATCTTATTCATTTTTCCATTTTCTAGGAAGTAAAATCCCTTCCAAATAATACTTTTACTTTGTCGATGACTCTCCTTCTTTTGATTCGATACATTTAATACATTTCTCCAGGAACTGTGTAAAATTTCTAGGGGGTTTTGGAAAATCTCTTGCCTTGAAAAGATAAACCTTTCTCTAAATTCAGCTATAAATTCAACATTGTAAATGAAATTAGGATTGGGTGAGAGTTTGTACATAACCTGGATATGTTCAGGTCTGAATGAGCCGATAATGGCTCCTTGATCATTTAAAATGCTTCTCGTTGGAATATCAACCTTGTCCAAAGCCCAACTGACCATGTCGTTGTACAACATGAGTTGTGGGCATGTTGCAATTTTGTGAAGCTCCGATTCTGCTATGTCTCGAAGGTGATTATCAGAATCGCTAGGGGAATTTTTCATCTCGCAGTACAAATTTTCATAAATCTACCTCCATGATTTAATTGAGTCGATAGCATGTGGTGTGGTGTCTGATATGACATCTCCCTTTGGGATGGAAATCTCAGTTGTATATTCACTCTTCTTGGGTCCCTTCTTTGGTGCCATGAATCTGTATTGGAAAGAAAACCTATCACATAAGAGAGGTGTGAAAGCTCAGTTGTTTTATCCTATTCCTGATAGAAAAAGCAAGAATAAGTTTCAAAACACAAACCTCTAGTTTTCTTTTAACTCATTTTAAGGTGAAAGTACTGACACAACTGTGAATAATTTAATACCTTTAATGCAAAGATTATCTCTAATATATGCATTTGTGTCGCAAAAATCACGATCTATACATTATTAATGTGGCTATATTTCGACAATTCTCAAACCAACATTCAAAAAACTTCTTTTGACAGAGGCCGAAAAGAAAGTACTTAAGAAGTTTAATTACCATTTAATGTATTTTTAAAATGAAGTTAGTTCTCTTTAAAATTCGGTATTGAGTCGGGACTTTGCGTTTCGGGGTTTCAGGGATCGCGGTTACATGAGGTATGTCACCACTAAACCCTGAATCCCAAAATCGCAATGAGATTAGATTTAAGGTTTAACTTCCGTATTGAGTCAGGACTTCACATTTCAGTGTTTTTGGGATCGCGGCTACATGAGGTATGTCACCACTAAACCCTGAATCCCTAAATTGCGATGAGATTAGTTTTAAATTAATTAATTAAGATTATGACTGACTTTCACTTCTTTCAGGAAATTGGGAATCAGGATTTCACGATTCAAAATGTATTGAAGAGATATTGTTCTGAGTAAACCCCGAATCCGGAAAGGTTAAAAAGATGGTTAATTAACTCCTTTAGGGTTTTAAATTATCACGATTTAAAGTATTTTACAGAACGTGCATCTAAACTTTAATAAAATTTGAGCTTCTTGTCTTTAGTTATAATGAAGAAATGAAAACATTTTGGGACTTCGCTAC
>WSFP011477838.1:0-16672 GCA_009831015.1 Picea engelmannii
GAGGTAAGGAAAAATGAGGTGTTGCCTGGCATGTAGCCAGGGGAATGAAATTGCCTATCCGAGACTCTCCCCAAGAAGTTGATTTCTCCCCTCCTGAAGTTGAATTCCCACCCCTTGAAGTTGAATTCCCCCCTGTCTTAGCTCATGTCACTGTGCTCGCACCTGCACCTACTAAACCACTCTACGAGCATGCCCCTGACCTCTCTCCTCTCTCAAACCCCTATGCCTATAGGGTCGAGTGGTTTGATAACCTTGGAAACTCATTGGGCTTCGCACCTCCACCCGCCCTCCCCCCCACAATGACCCACTTTTCCACCCTCCCCTTTTTGTCACCCCCCACCACCTTGGGTCAAGCCTTCTCTCCTTCCTTGTTTTATGATTTGCCTCCTTCCACCCACCCTGATCCTTTTGTGATAGGTGCGAGGATCGAACAATGATCATGGATACTCCGAGTGACCTTCAAAAGGACCTGGGGGATATTAATTCGACTGTGCTTCACATGCAGAACAGGGACGCAGACCATTGGAGCCAAGTGGAAACCCTAGTGTCCTTCCTCCAAGATCTTCGACAAGCTATAGCAGACCGTGACAAAGGAAAAGCACATGCATGCCAAGTCTACATTGGGCTGCCGCTCGGACCATGTTTTTAATGTTTTTTTGTCTCAGGTTTAGTTCTCCTCTCATTTCTTGGGAGCCATGGAAGGTTGGCCTTTCTTTTTCCCTAAGATTAATTTTAGTTTTCATCATTCTGCCCTGCATGGCTCTGTAGATTTTTGTTTTTACATGGCACAATTTCCTTCTTGGAAAAATGGCAATGATGGTTTCCCATATGGGCATCGTTGCCACCTAGGACCATGGAAAAGTGGCAGTGGTGGTTTCCCAGAAGGGCATTTCTACCATGTTTGCAAATAATCTATGAACAACTGTATTTTTTTCACAGGAATTAATACAAACCCTAACTTGCTAAAAATATATATATATATATATATATATATATATATATATATAGAGACAACAATGTCGAATATTTAATAAGTAGCATAGATCACCTTTCAAATGTTAATTAGTTCACTTATTTTAATGGACAGTGTATATTTGTTGACAAGAATATTTTGATTTTGTTAAGTGCATATAATAGTTTAGATTCATGATAACATTTATGACAATAGTAACATTATAATAGTTCACTCCTTCGCACTTAGACATCTTTCTTAATAGATAATGGTTTATGGTTTGTTGGTGAAGTCGTTTAATAGATTACGCAATTTAATTTGAGTGATGTCATCTTGCGCCTTGTCGACTTGTTGCTTGGGTGTCTGGGTATAGTATTCTTGTCAGTTAATTCGGACTCTTAGCATGTTGGATTTAGCTTGGGTTAAGGGTCCATTTATGTTATGATGTGCCATGGTTAGTATCATGCCTAACGCCTGGTGATGGCATGATTCTTGATGAGGGGATCATCATGCACCCTGACAAATAGAGGTGAATGATAATCTGGCTGGAGTCTGTGCTTCCCGATTTGGGCGTTGTTCACTGTAATTGATGTTGGCACTTGGTTTGTAACACCTTCACGCATTTGGTTTTGCACATCATAGAGGTTTCCAATTATTGGTCATCAAAGTCATTGTGTCAGGTTGGTGAATGTTGTCCTTTAGCTTGTAGGTGTTGTCTTGCTTTTGTCGAGTGGGTAGTCATTTTTTTTTGTCTATTAATTATCACATGTTTCGTCTAGTTGCCTGATGTGATAGCGTCTGATTCGTTGTTTACTGTTGCCTAATCTACGTGCATTGTGTTCGTTGTCAAGTTGTGTTGTTTAACTATTGTTGCTTTTGTCATCCTACTTTAAAAAATATATATCTCTTTTTTTTGCATCACATGTAGTCTTAACAATGGGGTCGTTACATATGGTATGGGAGTTGGTTCAACCCACAACTTGGGATCACTACAACTTTTGTTGATTGATTTTTTATTTTAAGGTTTCTAATTAAATTGTTTTGTATTCATGAAGGTAATAATGGTTAGAGGACATCGCGGAGGTAGAATATGGGGTGCTAGGGGATGAGGCATGACGCTCCCAGTAGACTTCACGCCTGAGGGGTCTAACCCCCAGGGAAACGAACAAGTTGTCGGGAAGGAACATATAGTGTTGGGTGATGTGGTTGGGATGACGAGGTCCTTTCAGCAGATGTCTAAGCCATTGATCAGTTGTTTGGATAGAGATGAGACCAAGACACCGAAACCCTCTAAGGTTCCACTGCCCATTCCGGTCAGTACTGGTAGCATTCACCGCAAACTCGAGAAGGTCAAATTTCTAGTGTTTTGTGCTGCCCCGGACGACGCAGACTTCGAGGCATGGTTGGAAAATATGGCGATTTTCTTTTCAATTCGTGAATATACCTCCAACATGAAGGTCCACATGGTGGTATTTCAACTTAAGTGGAACGTTGTTCTATGGTGGAAGACACTCCTGCTGCAATTGAACATGGTCGTCAAAGATGTGTCATGGGAATTGTTCGAGGAACGGTTCCAAGAGAGGTATCTATTGGAGGAGTTCATTCAACGTCAACTCAACAAGTTCAACTCCTTGAGACAGGGCGGATGTATACTGCCCGAGTATAAGGCCCATTTTATGGAGTTTCTTCGGTATGCTCTGCACCTCAATACCATGAAACTTAAGGTCAATAGGTTATTGTTTTCCCTTAATGTCATCATTCGTGCAAAGGTTAGGATTTTGATGCTTCAAACCTTGCATGATGTCGTTCAGAAGGCCTTCATAGCAGAGGAGGAGCTTATCAGCGGGGTTCAGAGCCAGACTCTAGCGATACCAGCAGGGAAGATGTCATCTAGTGCGTAACAACATCAGACACCAACTAGATATTCACCAGGATATCATGGCTTCCAGAGAGGATCCACTTTCACTACACCTCAGTGACCAGTGCCTCAGCAACAGACTCCTTACCGAGGAACATAACATCAACAGTATTTTCAACGACAACAACATCATTTTAGGCCTGTTCAATAGAACAGACCAGGGTTCTAAGCAGGTGGGTTGTCAGCTTCTACTTTGCACACCAAGAGTACTAGACCAAAGAAAGGGTGTTGGACATGTGGGGAGCCACATTACTAGCGCGACTACCCAGTGGAGAGGACTAGAGCATCTGGACCAGTCGGACCCACTACTGTGGGAGATTTGGGCAAGGCCCATCAGATTT
Organism: Picea engelmannii; assembly: GCA_009831015.1. Lineage (NCBI taxonomy): Eukaryota > Viridiplantae > Streptophyta > Pinopsida > Pinales > Pinaceae > Picea > Picea engelmannii. The sequence goes on from WSFP011477838.1 coordinate 3,212, forward strand.
ATGCAGTGGTGAATAATCGCAAGGAAGAGCACCAATTGACTATGCTCAAGATGTCAGGTACTATTTTTGACCAGACCCTTAGTATTTTGATAGATCCGGTGCTATCAAGAGTTTCAATTTTGGTGCAATGCTAAAATGAATTAAGGTAAAGGAAGTCGAACATGATAAATTTATCTTTGTAGAAATGGCTTCTGGAGCCAAGCAAAAGGTTGGTGGGAAGGTTACGGGCTATAGCCTTAACCTGGGAGATTTTATCACTAGGGAAAACATGTACATCATGATATTAGGATATTATGACGTCGTGATCGGTATGGATTGGTTGGAATCACATCACACAATACTCAACTGTAAAATGAAATGATTGAGCTTGGTTGATGATGAGGGTCAGAGACATGTGATTATAGGTCAGAACCAGGGAGTTTCCTTGAGGTTCATCTCTTCCTTCCAACTAATAAAGATCATGTGAAATAGATGTAAGATTTATGTGATCCTTGCGTTAAACGAGAAGGGAGTAGCGGAAGGTCTAGAACACCTTCTGGCGATGAGAGAGTTTGCAGACGTCTTCCCTGAAGAGTTACCTGGGATGTCACCAGAGAGGGAATTGGAATTTACCATCGACCCAAAATCGGGGACTGAACTGATAGCAAGAGCGCCTTATTGGATGTCAACCTCGGAGTTACAGGAGTTGAGAATGCAACTGAGTGAGTTGTTGTCCCTGGGACTTATACGTCCAAGTGTATCACCATGGGGTGCACCGGTCATCTTCATACAGAAGAAGGATGGGTCGTGGAGACTCTACATTGACTCTCGTCAATTGAAAAAAGATGATCCAAAAATGAAGGTATTACTGATAAATTGCAAGTTAGTTTAATGTACTTTATGCATCAGATCGATAAGAATGTGAAATACATAAAATTATTAACTTGTTGTGGAATATCAAATGTGACTTTTACTTGATGCTCATTAATGATTTAAACAGATCAGCCGTTAAAATCATGTTGCAAATGAAAATAAGAGAACAACAAAACAGAAAGAGAAATTGAGACAAGAACTTGTTAATGGAGTTCACCAATTGTTGGCTACGTCTCTGAGCCCGCTTCCAAGTGGAGGACCTATTTATTGCTCTTTAAATGCTCAAAGTTATCTTACATAGGCTCTTTGCTATTACATTACACACCTCAGATCTGTTGTGCAAAACCTCCTTGCTTAGATTCAACATGCATCATCAAACTCCTCTCAAAAACATGGCAAACATGCCTCTCAAATCATGAGAAAAGGCCAAAAATTACAAGCTGCTCCTTCAAATCCCTGCATCAAAATTTGTCCTCCAAGTTTCAAAAAGGTTGGTTTATATAGTTTTTAAGGCTCAAATGAGGAATCCCAACTTCCCTCAAGATATAGCCTCTTTTTGGGATCAAATCCCCCTTCAAATGGCCTCAAAATCCTCAAAAAAACAAATTTTGGGCATAATATCAGTTAAAAGCCCCCAAAACTATACAAACTAACCCACTTTTCCAAAAATTACATAGAGTAGCCCCCTAAGGTAATGCACATGCCCCCTATACATGGGAATTTTCACACCATATGGCCAAGTGTCAACCCTTTGGGTTGTGCGCTAGCCTTGAATAGGCTCCATCTCCTGGTCCTGGGTGCATGGCATGGGACCGTTGGTTAATGGATAGAACCTTCGTGTGCAAATATGGGGATAAGCCCCTAGTTGTATGGTGTATTAGATAGGACTATGCCCCAAAATGTGCCCACAGTTTGATTCATGGGTTGGTCCATGCCCCTTTTGGGTGGCTGGTTTCATGACTGTTGATAGACCACGGGTTGGGGCTTAGCCCCAGCCCACTCTACACCATAACTTAATACATTTCCACATTTATACATTTAAATGTACTATATTAAACAAGACTCATGTGGGCATGTTGGTGTTGGTTCATTCTTCAAATCATTGGCTTGGTGGGTGGTCCTGGGTTCAAAACCCATGAACCCCCCAAACATTTTCAGAACTTGCCACACGTGTTCAGAACCATATTTGCTCAAATATTGACAAGTGTCACACTTCCATTGGTCCAAGTCTACACCATCTTCCCAGTCACATGTCACCACTTGTCTCTGCCACATCAACATCATGAGGTGTCTTTTGGTGATGTCATGATGTCGTCATGCTGAAGTCATCATTGACTTTTTTCCAGTCCTTTGAATTTTTAGTTGTTTGAGAAAACGGTTAGAGTGCGATAACTCTCACATACAGAGCCCATTTGAGAAAGTAAATATACTGTCGAAATCAGTGCGACGAGTTGGTAACAATGGAATTGATTTTATTAAATTATGAGAATTTTGATTTTTGAGCATTTTTTGAGCCTTGGGAGCCTTCTGGATCAAAAACAATGATCAATAATCAGTACCCATTGGCAAGGATTGATGATCTGTTCAATTAGAAGAAGGGAGTGACATTGTTTTGAAAGATCAAATTGCGATCAGGGTATCACCATTTATGGATCAAGGAGGATGACGTCCCTAAGAGCGCCTTTAAGACAAGGTTTAGACATTATGAGTTTACTATTTTATCTTTTGGACTGACAAACGGCCTTGGGGTATTTTATGAGTGTGATGAACGGGGTGTTCCATGAATACTTGGACAAGTTCGTCCAAGTATTCATTAATGGTATTTTGAATTACTCTTGCACGATGGAGGAGCGTGATGAGCACTTGCGCTTGGTACTACAGTGTGTCCAAGAGAAAAAATTGTATGGGAAATTGTTTAAATGCTAGTTTTATCAATCGAGGATTCACTACTTAGGGCATATCATCTCCAACGAAGGTATCATCATGGATCCAGTAAAGGTCGAGGCTATTATGGAATGGCCTGCACCGACGAATGTCCCAGAAGTGTGTAGCTTCATGGGTTTAGCGGGATACTATCGACGGTTCGTTGAGGGTTTCTCAAAGATAACAAATCTGATTACAAAATTGCAAAAGAAGAACAAGAAGTTTGTTTGGACCAAGAAATGCACAGATGAATTTCAGAGGCTCAAGGAGTTGTTGACAACGACATTGATACTAAAGGCCCCTATCATGGACATGGACTTATTGGTATGCACTAACACATTCAAGGAAGGCTTAGGAGGAGTCTTGATGCAATACAATCGATTGATCGCTTACATCTTGAGGAAGTTGAGAAGGCATGAGGAAAACTATGCCACACATCATTTGGAGTTTTTATCCATTGTATATGCCTGGAGAGTTTGGAGACACTACCTTATTGGACATAAATTTGAACTAAAAACAGACCACTATGGACTACAACACATCTTTACGGAAAGTGACTTGAACGTGTGCAATGACATTGGTCAGGATTGCTTAGTGAGTACGATTTCGATATTACTTACATAAAGGGAACAATGAACATAATGGATGATGCACTGAGTTAGATACCGTGCATATTTTTGGTGATGCCCCCTGAGAAGAATCTACGTGAAAAGATTCTAACTTTACTGTGCGACGATGACTGGTACAAAGAGGTCAAGGATTTTATCGGACAAAACACAATGAATTTAAATTTACACATGTTATTTTTATGTTTTGGGTTGAAGATTTCATTGCCATGAGATTTCTTGCACCTGCTTTCCTATGGTATTTGTAATCTTCTTTCTCGCTATACTCAGAATTGATTTTCCATGGCGAACCCAACGTCTTATCGCAATGACTTCTATGTCTTTTCTTTATTGATTATTATGAAGAAATTTGTGTTTTTATCTTATGTCCATTGTCCCTTTAGTTATTAGTCTATTCTTGAGTAGTTGGCCAGGATGACGTAGGCTATCACCCTCTACCTCGGCAAAGGCCTCTGCATTGACCTCATGGTCTTAAGGATCGGTCAAATTTTACCCTCGAGCCGGAGTGGCTCCTTTGATTCTCCATTGGAATCTCTATTAAAATTGACCCACAGGTCTTTTATACTCCTCGCAGCCTCTATGCCCGATCATTGTTCCCTTCACGACAAAAAAATGGAATTTCGAGCTTCGGGGTTTCGAAATCCTGATGTCACAACTTTGTCTTTTCGGTTTCTTGATCTCCACTATCCTGATATGCTTTAACTTCAGTTAGCCCTCTGGGCTAGACTCGTGGTCCACACGACCTTGCCTTATATGACCGCAGTCCTACCTCTTTTCGGGATTTCGGGCTTTCGAATGTCGAGAGGTATTTGACCCCTTGTCCTCAAGATCCCTAATCCTCCAAATTCCGATATGACGTCAACTAGGAACCCCTTCCCCGCAAACATGATCAACAACTCTGAATCTCCCTCATTACTTCGGGGTTTCAAATGTCGAAATGCATTTGTCCTCGATTCTTTCGATCTCTCGAATTCCTATTTCCCGGTATGATGACAGTTGGCCCCCTCCCGATGGATCTTTCCAACTTATCGGGATTTCAGATTTTGCAATTCCGAAATGTGGATGTTTCCTATCTTCAGGATCCACGAAACGTCGAAACCCAACTTCTCGGATTTCCGCCATGTGTCCCAAATGGATGGATGGTTCAGATCAAACCTCGGACTTTGCCAAATGCAAAGTCAAACCACTCACTTATGTGAGTCCCGGTGCCCGAATCTCTGATTTGGATGATCACGTGACACCTGTCCTTCCTTAGATCCATTATTATGGTCCTTTCATTGTTTTGGGACTCAAAAGGTCTCGGACTCTTGGTCTCTAGACTCTCGATCCCTGTCACGTGTCCCAACAGATGGACGCTTCTGATTTGTTTCGGGGTTTTCACTGTGTATTTACCCGATCTCTTGTCCACAGGACTTCCGATATTCCGAACTCTGACACCTCGATATCCCGATACCTTTTGGGACCTTCACTCAGCTTGAGAGGGTTTAAACCCCGTGCAACTCTTGTCGGATCAGACACCTGAGGGGATTTCTCTAATTCTCTTCAGAGAATTTGGACCGTCTGTTTCTTCCCTCTGACAATTTCTGTGAAATGAACCAAGGATTCTTCCCCGGACTTATCCACCTACAACACAAACTTCCAATGCCTTCTAATCACTCAATTTCAACAACTTCTTGTACTTCCTTCAATATTTTCAAAGGATTTATCCTTCCTAAGCTTTCTCACAACTTCGAGTCTTAAAGAAGACTCTTGCACGCACTCCTTGCGGCAACCTCAAAACACTCGGAGTGTTGAACGCTCTTCGACCTTGCACACACTCTGCAACAACAATCTCTCAATACTTTTCTCAGGTTCGAAACTCTGATATTTTCCTCGACCTACACACTCCTTGCACAGCTCCTATGCCTGACTGCACTTCTATGTGAATGAGAACAAAAACTATCTAGTCTGAGCTTTCAAAGACAAACCTTTGAACCCTTTGTCAACGCACTCCTTGCGAACAATTCAACTACACTCCTTGCAGGAACTCTTTCTCATATAGAGAAACAATTGAAACTCATTCCTCTTACTCTCTTTCTCTCAGATTTCAAACACTCAACAAGAAATCATTCATACATAGCATAAAAGCAAGTGTATCATAGAAAAACTAAAACCATGAGCATAACATTCAATATACATACATAGAGAACAAACCCGGTACCATGAATTTGAGTCAAAGCTTTCTCTATTAATTCAAATCTTTGTACATGGGTGTCTTCACACAGCTCTCTGCTCTCTTTTCTTCTACGCTCTTCCCACTTTCTTATCGTTACAATACACAATGAGGGTGTCTATATTCCATTTTCCCTCTCTCATTCTAAATTGTCTAATCTATGAATTAAAGCTACCTACTAACATAAATTCCTTCTTAGTCCTTCAGACAAGAGTGGGTCACTCAAGGTATGATTACAATCCATTAGTACGCCTCTCCTTAACTATCACATTTAATTTTTGCGCATCCAATCTTCAAAAGTTTTTAAACAATTTATCATGTGCTCAAAATGTGTTGCGGTTGCCCCACACTCACTTGACGTTGGTGATGCTCCTGCATCATACTCCCTCACTTGAAAATTTTCATGGGATCCTGTCCATGAGCTCTCACACGGTCTGTCCATGCTTCTGAATCTTTGCTTTATTCTCCCAGTTGGCATCTTCAACTGGATGTCCTTTCCACTTGACCAAGTATTCAAAGTATTCCTTTCGTCAGGTCTTCTTGCCAACTCTTTTGCCCAATATGCGCTCCATCTGCGGCTTTTCTACAACTGGAATCTACTTTTTCCACTGAACCTCTGACTGTTCATCCCTTGTTCCAGCTTCCTCAACTTTGTATGGGTACAAATCTGAGACATTGAATATCGAAGAAATTCCGATCCCATCGGGTAATTCAATCTCATAAGCATTTGCCACAAATTTCTTTAAGATCTTACATGGTCCGATCTTCTTCATCTTCAGTTTATTATATATTCCCTTCAGGAACCTTTCCTTTCTCAAATGTTCCAGAATCAAATCACCAACCTCAAATTGAAGTTGTCTCTTGTGTTGATCTGCTCTTCGCTTATACTCCTGGCTTGAATTCTGTAAACTCTCCTTCACCTGGCTGTGAAGTTCCTTCTCCACCTCTGCAAAATCTTCTGCACTAGCACTCCTAGTTGCATTATGTTCTGAATCTCTCAATTCAGAAATTCCCCTCGATTGTATGACATAGACAATATGAAATGGACTCTTCCCTATACTTCTGTTGATTGAATCATTATAAGCAAACTCTACCTGTGGTAATATGTTGTCCCACTGGCTGTGGTGTTCTGTCACCAGGCTTCTCAGCAACTCTCCCAGACTTTTGTTTACCACTTCTATTTGTCCATTTTTCTGAGGATGATAAGCCAAACTAAATGACACCTTTGTCCTCCAAAAGTGTCCTACAAACTTGGTGTCTTGATCCGAAACTATGCTCCTTGGTAATTCATGAAGTCAAATGACTTCTTTGAAAAACAGATTTGCAATGTGAGTTGCATCACTGGTTTTCTGACATGGAATGAAGTGTTCCATCTTGGAAAATCTATCCACCACCACAAATATTGAGTCAAATATTCTTTTTTTTCTTGGCAAACCCAATATAAAATCCATGTTGATTGCATCCCACGACCTCTCAGGTATTGGCAATGGTTGATAAAAACCTGCATTATGCCTCTTTCCTTTTGAATGATGGAAAATTTTGCATCTGTCCATGAACCTCTTGACATATGCTTGCATTCCCAGCCAAAAATATGTCTCATTCAATTTTGCAAATGTCTTGTCGTGACCAAAGTGTCCTGCTAATCCACCATTGTGTTTCTCCTTCAGCAGGTTCTCCCTCATGGAGCATTTTGGAATGCAAAGCTAATTGCCTTTAAACAATAATCCCTCCTGGATCATGTGTTCTGTCCATTGACTTCTATCTCCGAGAATTTGATTCTCAGATGCTTCATACACCTCTTTAAAATCTGGATCATCTTTATACATGTCCCTAAGGTCATCAAAACCCAATGTTTTGACTCTGAACTCCTACAATAACAAACATTTCCAGCTCAAAGAATCAACAACTTTGTTAGTAGTTCCAGAAATATGTTTAATTACAAAAGTAAAGTTTTGCATGTATTCAACCCATTTTACATGTCTCTGATTCAACTTTTCCTGTTGAGTCACAAACTGGAGTGCATGACTGTCACTGTATAAGACAAACTCTTTGGGAATCAAGTAATGACTCCATTTCTTCAATGCCTGGATGATAGCATAGAACTCCTTGTCATATGTGGAGTACTTCACCTTTGCTTCATTCAGCTTCTCGTTGAAGTATGCTATCGACCTTTCCTCTTGACTCAGGACTTCCCCTATTGCAAATCCACTTGCATCGCATTTCACCTAAAATGTCTTTTTGAAATCTGGTAACACCAGAATTGGTTGCTATGTGATCTTCCTCTTCAACAGATTAAAACTTTTCTCAGCCTCTTCTTTCCAGTGAAAAGACTTGTGTCTTTTGTTCACTGTATCCATCATCGGTGCACTAATTCCATTGAAATTCCTGATGAACTTTTGAGAGAAACTAGCTAATCCGTGAAAACTCCTCACCTTGAATATACTCTTCAGTGATGGCCAATTCTTGATCACTTCCACCTTATCTGGATCCATACTCAACTCATCTGCAGAAATAAAAAATCCCAAGTAAATGAGCTCTACCTTCATGAATGAGGATTTCTTCATGTTTATCAGTAGCTTCTGTTGCTGTAATATCTTCATCACAGTATCCAAGTGTTTCATATGCTCTGCCTTTGTTTTACTGAAAATCAGTATGTCATCCAGATACACAATGACAAATTTCCCGATGAATTCCTTCAGGACTTCGTTTATCAACCTCATAAAGGTACTTGGCACATTTGTTAAGACAAATGGCATAATAAGTCATTCATACAACCCTTCGTTAGTCTTGAAGGTTGTTTTCCATTCATCACCTTCCCTCATATGAATCGGGTGAAAACCACTTTTCGAATCAATCTTCGAAAAATATTTTGCTCCACTTAAAAAATCCATCAAATCATCCATCCTTGGCAATGGAAATCTATACCTTATGGTTATCTTGTTAATTGCTCTTGAATTAGTACACATCCTCCAACCTCCGTCTTTCTTTGGACTGAGTACTGTTGGAACAACACATGGGCTCAAGCTTTCTCTAACCAACCCTTTATCCAACAAATCCTGGACTTGTCTTTTGACTTCTTCATTCTCCTGCGGTTTCAATTTGTACGCTGCTTTGTTTGGTAAACTAGCTCCAGGTATGAGATCAATATGATGACTCAAACTTCTGATTGGTGGCAATGAATGAGGTAGTTTGTCCACTACTATGTTAGCGAACTCTTCCAGTAGTTCCTGAACTTCTTCTGGTAGATCATCCACTCTTGTGCTGGTCAATACAATTCTCGGTTTCCTGACCATAATGAACTACGGTTCCTCCTTCTTCTTGACCTATGTAAGAAGTTCCTTCCCACTCATGAGAAGTACAATGTTACTTACTTCAGGTTTCACTTCCTTATCTTTGATTGGAAGCAACATATGAGTTCTCCCATTCTTTTCTAGGGTGTATGTGTTCATCCTCCCATCATGAATCACATTTCTGTCATATTGCCACGATCTACCTAGAAATAAATGACAAACATCCATAGGAATAACATCGCAGAGTATATTATCATTATATCCTCCTATCTTAAATTCAACTAAACATTGTTTAGTGACATTTACCTGATGTCCTTTTTGTAGCCACGAAACTCTATATGGACTTGGATGTTCAATCGTCTCTCACTCCAGATTTTCTACCATCTCTATTGAAACGATATTATCTGTGCTACCAATATCCACAATGACCTTGCATACCCTATCCTCGGTTTTGCAAGCAGTCCGAAAAAATCCGTTTCTCTGTACTGGACTCTCCACCTCCTTCTCTGGTGTCAAAAGAATTTTTCAGATCATCAACGATCTTCCGCCTTCAACATCCTCTGCCTCAACATTCTGCCTTTGTGATTTAGTGATGTGAGTCTCTCCACTCTCTTTATTTTTATCTAGACATTCATAAGATTTGTGTCCATTCTTTCCACACGTGAAACATTTTATCACTCCACCTCTTCCTCTTCCTCTACCTCTAGTACGAGGAAAAATATTATTATCAACATAATCTCCTCTTTGTTCAGTATGATTCCCTCTCTGTTCATCATATTGTCCTCGCTGTGAGGTTCCACCTCTTTCAGTTCGAGCCTGAGGTTTATTCCAGTCCTCCTTGGGCTTCTGATTTTTATCTGGGACAACTGATTTGCCCCTGGCTTGACTTCTGCCTTAGCCTCTTTGACCCTGCTTTCAGCTTAGCTTCTCTTCAGCCTTTAGAGCCATCTTATAAGAATCCTCTACCATTTGGATGGTTACCATGATCATATCATCCTAAATATCATATCTCAGACCATTTAGGTATCTGGCAACTTTTTCATCATCGCTCTCCCAATGACCTGCGCTGATGTTCAGCCTGTAGAAATATTTAGTATATTCCTTCACTTTCATTAGCTTCTATCTTAGGTTCTGAATTCTCCTCAATAGAGTAATCTGGTAATCTATGGGGATGAATTTTGCCTTCATCTTCACAATCATCCTATCCCAACTCTTGATTTTTTGCTTGCCTTTGCAGTGTTTGTCAGCTTGTAGTTCATCCCACCATAATGTTTCATGTCCTTTTAGTCTCGTGACATCATGTATGACCTTCTTTTCTTCCTCAACATCTTCATAGTCGAAATAAGTGTCCAGAGCTCTAATCTAGTCTAGAATCTCTTTAACATCCAGGTTTCCCTCATAAACTGTAATGTCCATTTTCTCTCTTGCACCCATTCTTACAATAGCCTTGATCAAACATTCGTTTGTTGCATCTTCAGCTACAACTTCTTCTTCTTCATGTTCAACTTTCATTTCTCTTTTGGAATCACTAAGATCCCTAGCACTGACTGTGCGTCTCTGTGTTGTCTCCATGTCTTCAAGTCTGGTGCGTAAATCCTTCATTTCTCTTTCCATGATTGGGTCAGGCATTTGCCTACCTCTTCTTCTTGGTATTTCCCTTTTTTTTTGGTGGATCGAGTGTTTTCATGTCCCTTCTTCTTGGCGGCATGGTGAATTTTCCTTTTCCTTTCTATAGAAAGTAAAGAACCCTTTCTGCGCTCTAATACCAAACCTGACGCAGGCTATCACCCTCTGCCTTAGTAAAGGCCTCTGCGCTGACCTCTCGGTCTTAAGGATCATTCAAATTTTACCCTCGAGCAGGAGTGGCTCCTTTGATTCTCCACTAGAATCTCTATTAAAATTGACCCATAGGTCTTTTCTTCTCCTTGCAGCCTCTAGGCCTGATCACTGTTCCCTTCATGACATAAAAATGGAATTTCGGGCTTCGGGGTTTCGAAATCCTGATGTCACAACTTTGTCTTTCCAGTTTCCCGATCTCTGCTATCCTGATATGCTTTAACTTCAATTAGCCCTATATGCTAGACTCGTGGTCCACACGACCTTGCCTTATATGACCGCAGTCCTACCTCTTTTCGGTATTTTGGGCTTTCAGATGTTGAGAGGTATTTGACTCCTTTTCCTCGGGATCCTCGATCCTCCAAATCCTGATATGACGTCAACTAGGAACCCCGTCCCCGTAAACATGATCAAAAACTCTAGATATCCCTCAAGACTTCGAGGTTTCAAATGCCAAAATGCATTTTTCTCGATTCTTCTGATCTCTCGAATTCCGATTTCCCGGTATGACAACAGTTGACCCCCTCCCGATGGAGCTTTCAAACTTATCAGGATTTCAGATTTCACAATTCCAAAATGTGGATGTTTCCTGTCTTCAATATCCATGAAACATTGAATCCCAACTTCTTGGATTTTCTCCATGCATCCCAAATGGATGGACGGTTCAGATCAAACCTCGGACTTCGCCAAATGCAAAGTCAAACCACTCACTTATGTGAGTCCCGGTGCCCGAACCTCTGATTTGAATGATCACGTGACACGCATCCTTCCTTAGATCCATGACTGTGGTCCTTTCATTGTTTCGGGACTCAAAAGGTCTCGGACTCTTGGTCTCTAGACTTTCAAGATGCCGATGACTCTCGATCCCTGCCATGTGTCCCAACAGATGGATGGTTTTGATTTGTTTCGGGGTTTTCACTGTGTATTTACCTGATCTCTTGTCTACAGGACTTCCGATATTTCGAACTTCAACACCTCGATATCCTGATACCTTTCGGGACCTTCACTCAACTTGAGAGGGTTTAAACCCCCTACAACTCTTGTCGGATTGGACGGATGATGGTATTTCGCTAATTCTCTTCAGATAATTTCGACTGTCTGTTTCTTCCCTCGGACGATTTCTGTGAAATGAACCAAGGATTCTTCCCCAAACTTATCCACCTGCAACACAAACTTCAAATGCCTTCTAATCACTCAATTTCACCAACTTCTTGTACTGCCTTCAATAGTTTCATAGGCTTTATCCTTCCTGAGCTTTCTCACAACTTTGAGTCTTAAAGAATACCCTTGCATGCACTCCTTGCGGCAACCTCAAAACACTTGGAGTGTTGAACGCTCTTCGACCTTGCGCACACTCTGTAGAAGCAGTCTCTCAATGCTTTTCTCAGGTTCGAAACTCTAAGATTTTCCTTGGCCTTCACACTCCTTGCACGACTCCTATGCCTGACTGCACTTCTGTGTGAATGAGAACAAAAACTATATATTCTGAGCTTTCAAAGACAAACCTCTGAGCCCTTTTTCAACGCCCTCCTTGCGGACAATTCAACTCCACTCCTTGCAGGAAATCTTGCTCATATAGAGAAAAAATTGAAACTCATTCCTCTTACACTCTCTCTCTCAGATTTCAAACACTCAACAAGAAATCATTCATACATAGCATAAAATCAAGTGTATGACAGAAAAAGTAAAACCATGATCATAACATTCAATATACATACACAGAGAACAAACCCGGTACCGTGAATTTGAGTCAATGCTTTCTCTATTAACTCAAATTTCTGTACATGGGTGTCTTCACACAACTCTCTAATCTCTTTTCTTCTATGCTCTTCCCACTCTCTTAATGTTACAATACACAATGAGGGTGTCTATATTCTATTTTCCCTCTCTCATTCTAAACTTTCTAATCTATACATTAAAGCTACCTACTAACATAAATGCCTTCTTAGTCCTTTAGACGAGAGTGTGTCACTCAAGGTATGATTACAATACATTAGTACGCCTCTCCTTAACTATCACATTTAAGTTTGGCGCATCTAATCTTCAAAAGTTTTTAAACAATTTATCATGTGCTCAAAATGTGTTGCGGTTGCCCCACACTCGCTTGACGTTGGTGATGCTCCTGCATCACAAGAGCTGAATCGATGGTTGTCACTTAGGTGTTTAAATACGTATAGATTCAAATGCCCTGCTTTCCTATGCATGGATAATAAGTGAAGGATATTTTTTTCTGCCAGTAATCTATCCCTTACTTATCACTATGTTTTTCTATTATGATTAATCTATAATCCTTGCACCTTCTTGAGAATGAGTATCCTTGCGATTTGAATTGATTCATTGTTGAATGAGTGGTCCTTGCACCTTTTTGTGCTGAGTATCTGTAACATCCTGCTCTGGCGCACTGAGATAAATTATTTTTGAGGACACTTGCTCACGAGTGATCTGGACTTTTATGATGCTAGACCATTTATACTTGATTATGATGCGATTGACAGATCACATGATGTGTTACTATTTGATGTTGACAGATGCTATTGAATCAGTTTTATTGAGTGTGCAGAGTTTTGACCTTGTGGATGCAGAGGCATCGGTAGAATCCCCTTGGACTCCGGACTGAGTCAGGGAGTGTGCATTTGGGTTGATATGTTTACTATGATGTTTCATTTGATTTGACGATTTGATGTTGACATTTCTGACATGACTGTTGATGATGCAGGATGAC
>ML879703.1:15491-32163 GCA_009831015.1 Picea engelmannii
AATGTCTCCTTGGTATATATAGGAGACTAGGAGGTATAATTACAACTAATGTCCTAAAGCTGACATAAATAAAATAACATTACTAATATAGTATTCCCCAATTAAGGGGTAATGAGCCAATATTAGGGATTAACATTTTCTCTATAAGGGGAAACTCTGGGGGACTTCCAAAGCAAACATCGTGCAAGGGGTGTTGTGCCAAATATTCTACAAAAAAGAAGTTTTGGGTGGCCCTCGCATTTGGTTTATGAGAAGCCTTCTTAAACACACCTTTAGGGATGCGAGTCATTGTTTCACCTGTTGCCTTCTCGATTTGGAGAGGAGTTGGTGGGTTAGTGGTTATTTTCCCTTCTTGGTAGATTCTGACATTTCGTAGGCTCGGGCTGTGGTTTCTATATTAGCTTCGACATTCATCATATAAATATTTTTGGTTGGGTTATTATTGGTAGGTGCAGGGGTTCCCTCACTGCCCCCTGTCACGCTAGAGGATGTTGAAGCCTAAGCCATTTTTTTTCCTTATGGAAAAGGGCTCGTCATCACAATAGGTTTTTGTTGCGCTAATAGCTTCTGCAAGCCAAGGGCATAGATGAGTGGGGTGACCTTCCATGCAAAGATTACACGAATACTTCTACTTCTTCTCCGTTTTCCCCCTGCTAGAATCTTTGGTAGCCTTTTAATCCCCTTTACCATTATTATTCCATTATTTATTCTTTCCCTCGGGTTGCTGGTTGGCCTTAAGGTTCATCAACTGTACATTGTGTACATCTGACGTTTGGGTAGGGGGAACAAATGAACTAGAAGTCTGGTTGGCCACAATCTATTGTATTGACAATTGTTGCAATTGATTCGACAACATGTTTGTGGACTTTCTTTGCGTTGAGCCCACAACACCGTTGGCATGATGTCCAAACTGTTTCTTGGCCTTATCGAGAATAGACCATGCCACATCTGGAAAAATCTCTTAGAGCATGCCAAACTGAGACTCGATCAGTTCTAGCTAGTGCTCTCTCATAATCGCCTCCTCTTTTGAAAACACTTTAGAAGTCATTACATCCTTGGATACGTAGGGCACCAAAGACTTCAGGAACCACTCAAGCAAGAAAGCAGGAGGGACCTTGACATTAATTAAGATTTTTCGACGTCACCATTCTTGGATATGATTCGAGATGTGGTCGACCTTGGTTTGTTCAAAGTTGGCCAATAATGTGCTTTTGACATCGTATCTCACAGGCAACTGGAAATGATTCAGGAATACCATTGCCAAGTCGTTGAAGTAAGAGTACCTTGAGCGGTCAAGCTCAATATACCATTTCACGACACCCCCTATAAGAGTGTGTTGAAAAAGATGCAACTAGATGGAGTCATCCCTTAGTGAGTTTGACGAGCACCATAAATGAAAATTCGTCACATGATCACCTGGATCTTCACCAGGCTTGCCTTCAAATTTTAGAATATCTGAGGGAAACTTAGTCCACATGGGGGGCCAACGTGGATTGTGACAAATTGAGTCATTCAATAATCTCAACAAGACTGGTAGATGTACCTTTTCTAGAAACGATAATTCTGGTTGTGAACTATTTACAGGAAAAGAGGGTCCTGGGGTTTGACTGGCACTAGGTTGCTAGGAAAATTTGGACTACTCGCCAAGGTTTTGGTAAAAATTGTGGCCTTGACCAACATAGGGTAATTACATTTGTTGGGGTATCATCAATTGACTCCTAAAATTGGATGAAATAGCTTGTGCAAAGATTTCTCCTTGCATTGTGTTCCAAGGACCTTGGAAGGGGATTCCCCCAGCCAATTCGACCGGCATGGGTATGGAGCCTTGCTTGGGGTTCCATTGAGTATGGAAGGGGTTTCCCTTGACCAAAATCCCTTGCAAGGGAACTAATCCCTTCCAAGGATTCCAAATACCATGTGTGGAGAAAACTTCAGTCGTCGCTCCCTGTGAAGTAATAATACCTTGCACCGGGTTCTGTTTCAAAAAAATAGGGTTTCCATCAGCCGAGACAACAACCAAAGAAAAAACATTGTTCCCAAACATGCTAAACAAAGAGAATGACATAGATCCCAATGAAGTTGTATAAGACAAAGGTGCTAAACTGCCTCCACCAAAAAATCTATAATGAGCAATTGGTTTGATTGGCTACTGAAAAGACCGGCCGAGCGAAGGGGGCAGAGGAGGTATATGACCCACACCATAAGGGATAGCATTAAAAGGGACATAAGCACCCCCGATTGACCCTTGCATGGGATTGTTCGAGATCCCTACCCCCAGACCCATGGTCTGTAAGGTAGAACAAGTCAAAACTAAGTTTGAATCAAAGCCAGGCATCCCATATGAGAAGGGAGGGACAGTCGCACTCTGAGTAAATGGAGCAGTAGTTGAAGCCGATAACGCTATCTAACCACTGCTCGAAGTTGAGGGAGTCAATACCACTGTGGTCCAGACTGGTGAAGGTGGGAGAGGAGGTAGGATGATCCATGTGGTAGTAGTCATAACAGGAGTATAAGGACTCCCAGACGAAGTAGTAGCATTTACGTCCATTGTCGCTTGTAGGATTAGCTGGCACATAGAAGGTGTCACCTAGAGAGGGACAATATGAATCAATATCGGAACCAGAAAGTCTATAATTGAAGGATTAGATATCTTGAGAGTCTCTTCCCCAAGGTCAGAAATGGAAGGTTCCTCCGTAGTCGAATAGTCTCCTCATGGAGCAGGCTCGAGAATAGTTTCCTACGACCTGGTTGCTTCGAACGACCCTTCTTGGTTAATTCTTCGTTGCAATGGTGGTGGCGGTGGCTCCAACATAACCGACGATAGGACCTAAATCCTTCGTGACCGACATAGCTGATGATCTTCCACTTGGTGAAATGATCAACCGACACAGTAAGGCTTAACTAGTGTTGAACACCAAGCACACACTAAAATTTTTCCTAAAGAAAAATCAAGTAGTCAACTATCTAGTAGGAAGGAAAATTACGCCAATCAACACTAGCACAACTAACTAGTGCAAGTGGAACTCAAACACGGAAGCACCCTCCGGGTATACTTTGCAAAGCACGATCTGACAACTACCCCATTTACCGCGGTATACCCCCACAATCACCTCTGTAAGTCCCTAGAATATGGGAAACTAGGTTTCTAGCTCGTAGTCAATCACCAGGTGGGTACAATCGACAATCGAGCAGATCGTAATGAGCATGATAACAAGTCTAATGCCTATTAAGGGTATCAAAAGAAAATGGTTCGGAAGACAATAGAGGATCTCGAGTGGATTAGAGGTCCATGAAGCTCCGTAGTAAAATGCAGTCGATATTATTCCCAAGAAAGACCCTCAATATATGATTCCCACTACGTTCAACCCGACTTTGGAGGGGTTATCTCCACTTCCTTTCCTAACGCAATCTCATGTTTATCCCCTGTGTTAGAGTGGGGTCACGACTAACTTTTACGACATTGGACTTAATCACTCCCTAACTCAGAATCCAATGTTTTATTTAACGTGGCCTTGAAGAGTTTCCTCTCCAAACCTAATTCATGGCCCTAAAACCCTAAACTAGGTTGTGAACCCTACAAACAAAAAAGTCTAATGTATTTTAGAGTAAGCGTTCTTTTTAAAGGCTTGATTTACTCACAAGGTATGATAGTGAAAATAATGGTGTTATAAAGAGATGAAAAGGAGGAGAAAATTAAAGCACTTGAAAGCAAAATTACTTCGAATTTAAAAGAAAACCTTGTAACTAACTCTTTGTAAACTCAACTTTCTTAACTAACATTTCAAGATCTTGTAAAGAAAACCTAAAACTTGCTTTAAATTGACTACAAGCTACTTATGTTTCAATAAATAAATAAGAACTTGACAATAAAGACTCTTTTTCCTTTTTTCAAATAACAACTTTAACTACTTTGCCAAAATGAATTTTTTTTTTTTTTTTAAACCGCTTTAAAGAGAAAAAATGAAGTATTTTTTTTTTCTTTTTTCAAAGAATGTTAAAAAGGATAAAAAGAAATGTGAAACAAGACTGGAAAAGATCTTCAACCCACTGCGGATCGCAGGGATTCAACCAAGAAACCAAAAAGGGCAGATCTAAGACTCATCAACTTGCTTAAAATATTCTTAGGGTAAACACAAGAAGACTAAGGAAACAAGTAAACTGAAACCTATACCCAGGCTATGGCCACAAATAGAGACTTTGGATTGATTCAAGAAATCCATTAGAAGTGTGAACTTCAATCAGGAAAGAGAAAAACTCCCTTTTTAAAAAAAAAACTTTCATGAAACAAAGACGTGGGTTGTTGCATAAGAAACCTGCGTATGTACGCGGGTTGTTTATTGCGCAGAGTGCTTATGTACGTGGGCTAACCCAAGATAGGGCGCATACACCTCTATATATTTTTAAAAAAATGAAAAGACTAGGCAGTCTTACAGGGCATGGACAATTGGTATGCACCCTAGAGGTGACCAAAACCCCTTGACAGACTCAACAAACTTGAAAGGAAAACAAACCAATCAAACAACCCAAAATCCCCTAAAAAACCCTAGAGATATCCCAGGTATGGTCACCATTTTTGCTAGTGGGAAAATCCCCCCTTTAACTACACCAGGGTTTAATATGTAGATAGAGTGAATGACTGTCTAAACGTTAATTGATTCTCTATTCTACCCCAAACATACCACAAACAAAAAAAAGAAATAAGAGAAGAGATCAGGTAACTGTACCTTTGATCCCATGTTTGATGATGATCTCCTCAAGCTTGGTAGTTCCAATGACTGCACATCTCCTCCCAAGGCTGACTTGCATCCAAAGACAGGAAAACAAGGACTACAAGCATGCTATTCTATTTATGATTTAGGGTAAGATATCAAATTCTAAGTATAAATCAATGAAAATACACAAAACATCTTTTATTCATCATACAAAGACTAAAACTTACAATATGTGACAGCCACCGTTCCGCGAACATGGTTCGGGCTCCTCTTTACCATGCTCCAAGTGCACCTTGAATAAACCTCTTCTCTCAATATTTTGATCACCTCAAAGGAAGGGAATGGATTGAATGGAGGAAGATGGGGTTGATGAGAGAATGCTAAAGCAATATCTCACAAAAGATAGCAAAAGCTTGGGCAAGGAGGGTAAGTGAAATTGGGCAAAGTTTCAATGTTCTTATGCTTGGATGTGAAATGAGACCACAATACCTCCTTTTATATGACAAAATGATGGTTATTCAGTTGGGTGATGGGCATAGCAGCTGAATTGGTTGGGAAACCTCCAATAGCTCATGAATTTCAATGAATTCCTTACAACTTTTTAATTTTTATAACTTTTTCAAGCATACGCGGGTTGTTTAGTATGCAACAAGCGTATGTACACGAGATGCAATGGTGAAACAAGCGTATGTACATGGGCTGTAATGGTGCATGGCGTGTACATCTTCTAAAAAATGGGTTTTTAAGAAGTGCTTCTCAACAATTCTTTGGAAAATTATGCAAGTAAGAGGGCCAAGGTCATGTATGCATGGATAGGTCATTTTAGGGATATAACAATGAGAAAGGTATCCATATTTTCAACTGGATACTGCTAGTCATGTAGTCTCTCAACACTCCATATCTGCAACATGTGGGTCTTAAGACATAATCTCCTTAGTCATCCCACAAAATGGGGATAAAATGTGGCTCCTACTTGGGGACATGTGCTAACCATAGAGTGCATGAGAACCAAAACATCTCCAGATAGACATGTTCTTGCCAAAACTTAGAAAAAGGGATCATAGAATCTAGGGTGTTGCTATCACCCTTTATCCATATATATAAAATCCAAAATAAAATCTAATCTAGAAAATATTTTTTTTTGACATTTTTTCAAAATTTTCTAAACTAAGCATGAAATCAATATGCAAGTAGAGAAAAATGAAATATGAGATGCATCTAAACTAATATGAACAATCAAGATGCAAATGCAAGGAAATCAAGATGACCTACCAAATTAACTGGGGAATGGGCCCTGAAGCCATGTGACCTGAACATAAGGTTGGAGAAGAGATCCATCCACTTGTAATGACATCTTTTTGTCATCTAAGGCTGTTGGATAGTACTCTTTTTTATCAAATTTCTTTTTGATGATGTAAGGGCCAAGCCATGAGTTGTTATCTCATTGGTCATACCTGATCTTTCCCTTTCTCTTGTCCCACATAATGCAAGAATTCCTTCATTGAAATTGATGCAAGGTGTATTCTCAATGCTTGGATATGAAAGAGGCTCTACGAAGACCATCTCCTTGATGGTTCCTTCATGTTTTTCACCTTATTTCTTCAAAATATGGATAGACCTTGGCTCCTTCCCATGGTATTTTTCAATTTTCTCTTTGTATTCATTTGTCCATGGGATAAACATCTCTATGGAGTCTTTGTGTATGAAGGGTAGCTCAGATGGATCATACTCAATAACATGTGGGGGAACATCATAATTGTGTTCACTGACATAATTAGGGCCACTTGGATCCATCAAATGTTTATCATTCTTTTCCCAGGCGCGTAATATCTCATATGTGCCATTGCCCATGGGAATGTATGCATGTGTAAGTCTCATGCTAAGAAAACCCTCAAGGGCAGAAGACAAAATCCTTGATAAGAGAATCCCCCAAGCATCCAGAACATCGATCACCAATATGTCCATGAGGAGGCTGATATGTGGAAAATCAATCATAAAAACCTCAACGTCCTCACACACCCCAAGGACCTTGTGATCTAGGGGATCAAATTTTGCTCAAAATTCAAAGTGCTCATAATCGCTTCAAATTGAACGAGTGCGTAGGCCTCATCGTCATGAATCCAACACAACTCGTTTGGGTTCAAACATACGTTGGATGAGTGAGATATCATGTTCTGTGCAAATCGTCAAACATGCAAAAAAAAAAATATGATGACTATACAATTCGTACGGTTAGTACGGATGCTGGCGTGGCAGGGTCGTACGACACATGATAGGTGTTGAGTGGCATACATGTGGATGAATCGGTGTCCAACATGAGGCATATTGGTGGTGAATGGATTGGTGACATGTGGCCCAAACAAGGGCTTCCACGTGTCACCTGGGTAATGGTTAAAATTTATGTAGTTGGCAGGACTCGACCCGCGACCTCCAGGAAGGGGTAAAGCTTTGGGAAGGGCCGCCCAATCGGCGCGCCACCCATGTGGTTCTTACCACTATACCATTTTAAATTTATTTGAATTTGATTTGTTTTGATTTGGGGCATGGTCTAGGTCGGGGCTAAGCCTCGGTCCCTGGTCACATATAGCCACCATATAACCACTACTGCGTGCATTTTTTCAAATGAATTCGGGCCCGTGCGCTTGGCCACTTGGTGCGTTTCCATAAGTTTAAACCTTGGCCCTTTGTTATGTGTGGGTGTGGTCGTATGGTAAGTCACATGCCCAATGGCTTGGTGGTTAGGGGCTAGCCACGCTCTAACCGTCCTACAATTTTCACAGTTTTACGGTTGCACCCGGTGCTAGGTTTTAGCACAAATATGAGCGTAGAGGCTAGGTTGAAGATGCAGAGGTGCATTTTGGTGATCCAGAGACAGCAAGTTTGAAGGGGAACTTCCAGGAAGCCTATCTTCTTCAAGTTTTGGCCAAATCAGGTGTCGAAAAATCCCAGCTAGGGGTTTTTGGATGTTCTGAAGCCATTGGAGCTATCTATTTGAAGTTTTGAGCATTGTAAAGCACATATTTTATCACTTTGAGAAAATAATACAAAAGATCCATTGGAAGCTGGACCAGGAGATGTAGCCCAAGAGAGGGGTGAACTCCTTTATCATTTGTTGTGTTATGTGTTTTCTGTTCATTGTTATTTGCTGCTAATTATATGCATGTTGAATGTGTAATTTATATAAAAGTTGTGTTTTCAAAATTTATCCTTTTGCATAAGAACACTTGAATTAAAACTTGCAAATATTTTCAAGAATACAAGCTTTTTATTATTTTCAGATCACCTTGACCCTTCTCAAATTAATACCACATACATTTCCATAGGGTCAGGTTGTCTTCAGACTAATTTGTTCCATCACCTTCAATGACATGACATTTGATGAGGAACTAGAATCAAGCATGCAATGGTTCAAGCAAAGGCCATTCATGCCTAATGAGAGGTAGAAGGGAAGATTCATGTCTCTTGGTCGATCAAGATACATATTGTTCAAAATGATAGGAGGATATTCCTTCTTGATTAGCACCTATTATACCTTCAAAATTTCCCTTTTCACAAAAGGGATATTACACATATCTGTCACTCGGACTATCATATTCAATTTTCCAAACATTCTTGCAACGTCTATATTTAATCGAATATCATCTGCAGGAGTTGGATTAGGAAGCAATTCATGTACCGGAGGTGGAGGTGGTGGTGCCACCTTATCTACTGATGGAAGAGGAGTGTCAGGATGAGATGGAGGGGCTAAAGCTTTATTCCTTCTTGTGTAGGTCAGATATTCCCTCCTCTTTAACTCTTTCTTCTGGTCATCTGTTAATTGATTCAAGGCCTGGAGTCTCCCCTCTCTTTCTCCTCATCTTCTAGCTTCATTTATTTGTTATTGAGTGAATTTTTCCTCTTGGAAAACATAGATCATATCCATGAAATTCATATTGTCAGGATAATATTCATCTCATCTGGGGAATTCATATTCTCTGTGAGGTTCTCGGAATGGAAGGCACAAAGATTCTATGTCAACTATCCCAATTGGTTTCAAAGTATCAATGGCCTTTGCCTCTTGTTGAGGCCTTGGTTTCCAACCTATGGAATCTATTTGCTCTTTGGAAAATTGAGGTGTAGGAGCATATTGATTCCTCTCTACAGTAGTCAAAAAACCCATAATATGATTTTTCACCTAGGTGAACTGAGTACTCATCTAATCTATTTTATGAGTCAATAAGGCAATCAGATCAAGAGCACTGTTGTTGGAAACCTTAGTTTTTTATTTTTCCTTGACACGAGGGTACTAAAAAGTTTCCACCCTTGAATCAAGGAGATTTTATTCAATTTCAACATTGTACTCTTTGGCTTGTGCCTACAGTGTGGGCTTCTTGTCTTTCAGAATGAAGAAAAATTTCATTTCAAAAGTGTTCATATAAAGGAGACAAACTGATGATGTTGTAGGACAAAATTCTATTCGAATCTAATTGTACAATCTATCAAAAATATTATTGAATTCCTTCACTGTCTCATTCTCCTTTTTCTTTATCTGATTGAACTAAGCTCCAAGTGTCCCACTGTCTTTCTTTTTTGACCATCTTCTCTTAAATAAGTTTGAAAAAGATTCATAGGAGGTGAGATGATCGTCAAGGAGTCCTTCGAACTAGTCAAGATATTCTTCAGTTAATGATGAAGCAAATAACTTCATGGCCACATCTTCATGCTTAATACCTACATTGTCCATATCCTGACCTGTGACAAAAACATGGTCCTTGATAGGTATTACATTGTTTCTTGTGAACTTTGGAAACCACTTGTTGACTTATTTTAGCATCGTATTAGGGTATCCTTGGATATTGGACATGTTAAGGGGTTTGTAGAGGTCCTTTTCCCAAGGATGAGACATTGGAGCAAGAGGAAGGGTATCGTTGAAGAGGGTTTTGACAATGATAAACTTGAGAGGAGGTCTTCTTTTGTAGACCTTATAAGGCTTGAACCTCCCAAGGAAAAAAAATTTGGAAAAGGAAGGGTTATGGGAGGGTGGAGTTTCAAGATGAGATTCAAGAAAATCTCATCAATAAAGGTGGAAAGGGAACTTCCCTTGGGTGGAGTCGCCAGGAAAGCTAGGGTAAAGGATTTTGGATAGATTTCCAAAGTGTTGTTAGGGTTCCGAAAAGGATTCAAAATCCTCCCCCAAAACGGTGCCAAAATGTTATTGAACAAGTTGTAGGTTGGGAAAATCCTCACCCAACCACCAATTGATGACAACTAGGAGGGAATCTACCCACTTTCACCTTAGGCAGGTGTCCCTGTCACTTTAGAGGTGAGGTAGTCACTTCAAGGGAGGAATCCCGGTGACCCTAGGGGGAAATGAGTTGAAAAAAGATGACGATGAAGAGGATGTCCCTAAAGGTCAATTCTAAGTAGTGTAAGGATATTGGGAAAGATTCTTGGTAAGGTTCAAGGGTTTCCAAATGTGTTGAGTGACCTTCCAATAGTGAAGTACCTACCCGAGACACAAGAAAACCAAGTGTATGATGCAATATAATCAATTTGGAAAGAAAGTCAAGATATCTATCTGTAATAGCATATTTTAGTAACAATATATATAAACAATGAAATGGCATAATAAGAGGCTAGATAAGTTCTATAAATCAAGTGAAATATACAAGAGATAAACTAGCTAAACACTAGTGAAACACTAGTGAAACTCATAATTCAAAGACCAAGATACTAGCATGAAAAGATAAGGCTGTTGTAAACACTTCCTACAACAATATAAATGAGACTTATGGCTGTAAAAAATAACTTATTACAGCAAGAAACTCATCCACTAAAACTCCAAACGTTTCCAAAAAGTGCACTAGACCATGTAGTATAAGTGTGCAAACTTTGGGAAAATTTCAACGGTTGATTAGAGAGTTACTGAAGCAATTAGATTAGGGTTTATGTAGCCCTAATGGCTGAATATGTATGTTTGTAACAAGAAAAAGAGTTACCCCTTTGGATGGGATTCCCTAGTGGCTTTAAGGTTCTCTAAGCTCAAGGAACAAAACCTAAGTTGTAAAAAGTTAATATGGCAAGAAATCATGTTTCCCAATGCGATATTTTATTTCTCCAATGCAAGAATATTTTGATGATTGCCTTTAAAAATGGGTGAATGAGGTATTTAAAACACAATTTAGGTCAGCAACAACCCTAGGGGTGTAAACCCTCTTACTTCCTAGGGTATGCCAACCAAACTTAGGGTAAATCTAGAAGGGTATACACACTCGTATTCCTCCTAGCAACCCTCACAAAAAAGAAAGAATTAAAACTTTAACAAAGAGTTTAAGTAATTATGGAGGGTGTATATAGCATAATCCTTTCTAGGGTTTCCACCAACAATAACCAAAGTGAGTAATAAATAAAAATCATATGCATACTTTTCCTTACATAATCCAAGAAAATGAGATATCAAACTCTAGTTAACATGCAACATTCATCCAAGAATCAAGAGAGAAAGCCTTTAGGGGGTGCACACAATTCCTTCTCATCCATTCACCAAGAAACATTCATCAAAATACATTCCACAATAGAGAAACACCAAAATAACGAAGATTAGAAAAAATTTCAGCCCAATACTTCTCACAATGGGAGAGTTATGTTTAAAATGAGATCTTATGATATCTATTTATACAAAATGTCACTAAGATAGTTTTTCCGCATAATTTTAAGGTAAACCACAAGAATAGGGGTCAACAACCCTAATATTTCCCCTTTATACAAATAATATTAAAAAAATCACTTAAAATTTACTTTTACACAAAAAGAAACCCTAACTTAAGGTGATGTCACCCCTTTAGGAGACATTTTGACACTAGGAGCAAGTTGTTGGTGTTGGAGAAGTGTAGTTAGGCTTCCCAAAGCCACATATCAATCATATGGGTCATTTCTTCATGGTCAAAGGCTCATTCTCCTCAAAACTTCCTTGTGTCAATGAACAATAACTTCACCACCAAACCCTATCCCTCCTAGATGACGTCATGCCCCTAAAGGTGACGTTTTGCCTCTCCTAGGAAAAACATTTGGCATGTGAGGGGTAGGTTATGTTGTCCATAATGTCTTCTATTCCTTTGAAGGTATGCCTCTCACATCCAACATGTAGGACCTTGGAATCCACCTATGGGCTTCAAGCCCCATGGAAGCCCAATCTAGGCTTGTTCCTCCAAAACTGTCCATGAACTAGGTCCTACATAGATAAATATGCATTCCCTCTAGGGATCTCAAGTCAAAATATCATTATAAGTAAATTAAGTCAATAAATGAGCCACCTAATCATGTGTATCAAATATTACCCTATCAAACAATTAAGTGCTCAAATCTTATGCGACTTGCTAAGCTTGGATATGGGAGGGTTTACGAGGTGTCCTATTCGGTAGATCTTTCCCTAGTTCAAGGAGTGTTTCCAAGATATCTCTCTTTAAGCCATGTAAAGTGGATGAATTGGTTAAAGGATCAAGACTCAATTTTCATGTGTTTCATGAAATACGGGTGTGTGGCACCTTCTTTTGCAATGCAATTTTTCCAAGGCCATCGTTTTGCCATTCTTTGTTTCTTTCAAAATTTAAAGAGAAGTTTAAGGTCATTGTCCTAGCGTGTTGTCCATATAATGACAGTGTCACTCAAAAACACCTAGTGTAAATGAGAATGTTTCCTCATGATGCGACCCCCTTTCTCTCAACCATGAAAATGAGAGCCATTACCCTGGCTTGGTGTCCAGACGATAGTAATTTCATACCACTAAATATCCATGATCGTGATAGGACAAATCATGATGAGACCTCCTATATTCCAACTAACCCTTTAATCATGATTTAATCATTATTCTTGTGGGTCCCTTTTTTTTACAAATAAGCGTTTCGTTTCTTTCTTGGGGGGATTGTTGGGTGAAGCATCTAGAATGTTTATATATAAGCTTTTATATTTTACCCAACAAAAATCCCTTTAGGCCTTCAACCCCTTCTTCCCATAGAAATGAGGGACAACCCGTTCTTCGGTTAATACTTCCTAAAGTCCCAAGATATAAGGAAATAGGGGAGGGGGGGTTAAGTGATGAAAAGTGGTAAGTATGGTCGGGAATGGTAGGATGTTTTATCAAGGGAGTTCCTATTAAAAAACCCATCCCCAAGGAAGACCACTTACTAGGGAACAATGTCAACCACCAAGGTGAAGTAGGGAAAAAGGCATAATGTCCAAGCATATGTCATGAAATCTAAAGCAGTCTAAGATACAGCATACTCACATGCCTCAAATATTAAAATGACACTTGCCATAATACCTGAATTGTACCTAATGGAGAAAGGCCCATTGCCTCTTGGAAGCCAACTGGTGTGGTGGATGCCATCTGAAAATATACAACCCCTTTAGTGGTGAGAAGGGTCTCCATCTATGCAACTAGATACCGATGGTCATGTAGTCTCTTTGCACTCCATATCTGCAACCTGAGGGCCTTGAGACATAATCTCCTTGGTCATCCCACAAAATGGGGATAAAAAGGTATATTGAAAGTCATGTAGGTTTCTTGAAATCAAATTTAAATTAGAAAATTGGGTACCTGACTGCTATAGTTGCATTGAGAAAAAAACTCTAGATGATTAATATCTAGTACCTAGGTAATCATGCAATATGGATAAGTGATTAAGAGATTTTTACCCTGTGATCATGGGTCGTAATCACAACAGAGAAAGACTAAGTGAAAGAGATAACCATTTCCCCACAGTGACAAACACACAAAAATCAAAGAAAATAACCACTTTATTTAGGAGAAGGTAGGGATGTAGAGGAGAAATGAAGGTGCACCTTTTTATACCATTTTATGTTGATCCCTACTCTAATACACCGAAGAAATCCTGATCTTCCATTGGAATTAACCTACAAGATAGATACAAAACTAGGGTTGCGACGAAAGTAGTTATACGATCATAAAAATGTGCATGTAATATGTCTAATTCAAAGTAGGCATACCAATAAATTTACAATGAAGACAAATTTGGGGAAAAACAAGATCTTTATTACCAACAAGTGAAAAAGGTAAGTTACAACCTTGTCCAGCCTTAAGCATCATCTTGAAGCCAAATTTATGGGTTTCTTCGAGAATCCTCAAGCATCAACTCATCCAAAATGGACTTCTCTCAAGGACTCATATAGGGAGAAGGAGACACCCTATAGTCACATAAAAGGAGAAAGAATATCTAGAAAAGGAGTTTCTAGACTAAGGGGATGTTGCTCAAAGAATTATAGGGACATGAGGCTTTCTAGATGCTGGTAGATTAACATTGCACCAAGGGACTCGTGTTGCCATATTTGTCCCTCTATTGTTATTTTATATCTTCCCAAAGACGTTTGAGGAGTTGGATTTCTTTGTGTATAGGAAAGGGTCATTGGGAAACGAGCCCAACCAAAAAATCCACTCGAAAACATAGAATTATTTTATTTTTCACCAAAAATTAGGGAATCCATGGGTTGTAGTGAGGAAAGGCGCAAATCTCCACATGATGCACTAGTGAAACCCGTAGATATTCTCTTAAAGCATGTTTTTTAGATTATTTTGGAGGTGAATTTTAGGGAAAAGTCTAGCAAGCATTGGGAAAGGGTTGGTCCGTGGAAAAAAAACATAGATGTGGCATTTTGTGCTATAACAGATGCCCCCTAATGTATTAGGTTAGAAGGGAAAAATTATGGCTGAAATACAGTATGAACTCTAGGAGGTAAGGATGCATCGAAGTATCCATAGAGGTTCTCAAACAACTGATCCAAAAAACAATAACTGTTAGCAAAGATCAAGAAAGAGTTTTGTTTCCCAAGTCGGGCATATCCATACTCAAGAGTGATAAAGCATGGTCTCCAAAGAAAATATACTACATATCCATGGTACATATAAGAGTATGACTAATGTCCATGGCCACTATTGTGTTGGTTTTGTCACCTGGGTGAGCAAAACAACAACACTTGCATGTCTAGATGAGCCTGCTAGACAAGACATAAGTTTTGTGAGTGGGTTAGATATGCCAAACACATGTATAAACAAATAAATAAACTAAAATAATTAACGAATAAATGTTAGAAAGAATGAGAAACTTAGAACCATGAAAATAAAAAATGGCCAACATAATGATACCAATGGATCAATAGATTAGTAGGAAAAAATTCATAGAGAAAAATATGGACTTATGAGTCCCCTCTTCCTCCTTGGGAGGGCTATTGAGTTCCCTAATGGAGAGCTCTTCATAGAATGGAAGAAATGGAAAATGGTGAAGAAAAAAAATGCCTATTCCCTCAAGAGGTGAGTGGAATGGCCTATTGCAATGGTGCTTGAAGGATTCCAAGAGGATTCCCAAGGAATAATTCTTGCAGCATAAAAATACGATGAAGATCTTGGTTTCTTAGCACACCTATGGCTCTTATTTATAGCATTCATACATGAAAAAATGTAATTGGTTCATAGTGTGAACAAGGGGCCTTTTAGGGCACCCTCTAGCCCTTGACCAACCCCCAAGCTAGGTTTCGCTCAGATATGAGTGTCAAATCATGTTTGGGGTCGGTCCATAAGTGGTTGAGGGGCTGACAAGATCCATATATGTGCCTTTCATGAAAGTGCGTGACTTTTCTCGTACACAGTCGTGCATTTTGTGCATTGAGAGTTGTGTTGGCCCACACATACTATGCACTGTACACACACTTTCTTTGGTGAATCTTCATATTTCAATTTTTTACCCAATTGTATAGTTTTTTGCCTTTTGAATGCATTTTGGTGTTGTAGGTGGACTAATTTCTACCTGCATTGATTTGTTTCTTTAACCATTTTCGGTGATAACAAATGCCCCCTTACATGTGAGGTTTGGAGCATACGTATAGCCAAAATACATCAATGTTTATTTTGATGAGAGTTCCATTGTAATGAAGAGTGAAGAGAGGAACTACAAGAGTGATCCACCAGAGGGAGAGGGAAAACTGTGGGACCCAAACCTTTCACTAGGGAGAAAAAAGAAAATCTGTGTACAAACGAGGCAGGCATGCCCCATGCTCATGTCATGAGACCAAAATGTGAGACTGCAACTGAAGATGTATGTTGATGTAGATAACTGTAGTGCCCTCAGGGGCGGTTGATAATGACATATGACAATTTTGTTTGGTGAATGAGATATGAAGTGAGGCAAGGAAGACTGTAAGAATTGTTTATGACTCGTAGGAATTGATGGCCTAACAATTTCAGAGGTCTTCAACTGGTATAAAACAATTGCAATAGTCACATAGTAAGACCCACTGTAACATGAGAGTTTGCTGAAGTTGAATGTCATGGGGGCCAATGGAATCAGAGAACAATGATGATTATCTCTATTCCATTTGAGACTCCTCATTGTAAAGGTAATGAGAGTCAAGACACTGCCACCCTTCTAGAAACAATGTTGATGTTGACAGGAAGGGAGACTTGACTCCAAGAAGAAAAGGGATTTGTGAAATCCACTGAGATGATATAAGGTATAGATGGGTAATATGAATAAAGTCAAGATTCTATGAGACTCAAGACTTCCCTTGGTTGGGGAATTTTGAAAGATGATCGGTAGTAACTGTAAAACTGGATCTAGTGTCAAGGGGATAACTAGATATGGGGTTAAACCGTGCCAAAGGCTAACAAAGTGGACAAAATCAGAGATCATGGATACATGAACATGGGATACTCGGGGTTTGTGATTGATGTTGGTATAAAAAGAGAGTGGATGCCCCAAACAAGGGCGACATGGGTTGCTTTGCCAGGAAAAAAAGATGCCATCAAGGGTGACGATAGAAAAGCTAATTATATGCTGGAAACAAATGATTTTTACAATTGCCAAAGAAATAAAGAATAATTTGGGTTGATTATACATATACATAAATGAGTGCCCCAATGAAATATGTCTTGTCCTGTTAGGGCACAAGTTTGTGAAAGAAAACTGGTCGAG
>ML879704.1:0-12963 GCA_009831015.1 Picea engelmannii
GGTTAATTTTGTAGTAAGACAACATTTTTTTTCCGACAAAATAATTTGACACAAATTCAATGAAGATTTTTGGCATGATCACAATTGCATTATGATCAAACTCTTCTGCATGGTGGAACAATGTCCCATAAGTTTTCATGTCATTCAATCAATCTGAACCTTAAAAATTAATTCGAGTTTTGGATTGAGAGAAACCATGACTTATTATTTTACCAAATTATGTAAGTTATCGAACACAAAAAATGAGTCACTACATGATTAGGTGAGTCCACTCACTACCACTGGTGACATCTCAAGGCGTCGATCCCTTGATTTCCAAGTGCAATATCATTTTTTTACTGATCATTCCCATCTACATTGACATGGAGAATGACCTCATAATTTCACATTGGTACACCTCACTTTAGCACAATCATGTAGCAAAAGGATCACCTTTTTGGGGATGAATTTTTCAACACGAATAAGGCAAAAAAATTGATCATAGTCAAAGTTCCATCATGATCAAAGTTATGTCGGTGATGAAACAATGCCTTGGGGGGGTTTATCTGGATTTCAATCGATCCAAAATCTCAAAAAAGCAGTTAAGAGTTCTAGATTGATCCAAACTTTAACTTCTTGCTTCGTTGGATTTCAACAACTCGAAAGCAATTTGCTACAAAATTAAACAACTCTAGCAAAAATTTCTTTCATTTTAAAAACTACTAAAAATATATATAAGGATCATATTAGTAATAGCAGTAATATATTTTTGGGGTCACGAACAAACCAGACACCGAATTGGTGTATGAGACACCCTTGTTTGTGGGACAAGGGACCCCCTTTGTACAGAGCTTTGATTGCTAAAGTCTATGGAAATATACATACCCTACCTCCTTCTGGATGTGAACCTGTGACCTCCAAGAAGGAATCACATATTCTTAACCATTAGACCCATTCAAGTTGTTTTAAACCAATTTTCCTTCTCAAACATATATTAAATCACTTTGATGATGGAGAAAACTCAACTTCAAAATATCAAACACCTTTAAAGACCTACGAAAATTTGAACATGCACTATTTACTCTCACCTTGACTTAAATCTGTATTGTTTACATAACAACACCCCATCCCACCTTGACTTATTTATGTGTTGTTGACATAACAATGCCCCATCCCAACCACTGGGTCATTGCCATGACCAATGCCCCATCCCAGACCAATGCCCCATCCCAACCCTAGGTCACTGCCATGACCATAATTTGTCAAGAAGAACTTATATCAACCATGCAAATGGTCTCCTCAGAACCTAACTACTAAGTCACTACCATGACCATAATTTGCCAGGAAGAACTTATACCAACCATGCAAATGGTCTCCTCATAACCTTGAAGTGACATGTATTCTACTAATAGCAGCAAGTGAGGGCCTCCACCACCACCGTCCAAAAGGGAAAGGGGCAGCCCCTTCCGTGTTATCCATTTCAATGACAGTGACCGTTGGGTCATTGAATGTACTTGCCTTGCTTTTATTGGACGGCAAGACTTTAGACATTCAACTCAACTCACATTTCTTCTTTTCACACTCACTGGGGCTTTTAACTTGAAGCAGTGGACCCCACCCAGCCTTTCAACCAATGAGCCGCCCACGCTTCTTTCTTTCTCCCATCTTCCACGCAAGCGTTACGCTCCTACTTTAGATTCCGTGGGCAGTGGGTTCACTCTGACATCACCACATCTGACACGTCAGCGTTTTAAGAGCCCCAGCCCACCACATCACATAACATACATACATCATCATGCATGGATGTATGTATGACCATATCTCCCTCGCTCCATTCATCCACCAACCCTCTTGGAATGTGAGTAAATTGATCGCTTCCGGCGTGGGTTAAAACGCAGGTCACGTTTCACTTTTACTGCCGTTTACTTTCCCCGAGGACTGTCAAATCAGATTCGGTACCTGTCCCGATCTTCTCCTCGCGGAGGCCGAGGACCCACATTAATGTGCTAATAAATTTCCCTCCTGCACGGAGTGAAGGCCAGGACGTTAAACCGGGGACCCGGGGATTTTACGTCCGGGCGCGGTAAATGAGATTTGACAACTCGGCCGGGGGGCAGATTCCCGGTCTGGAAACTGGGTGCGGGTTTCCCGATGGATTTATTAGCAGTCTGCCGGCCGGCCCGGCCCGGAGGTTTCCGGTCGCCGTTTTTTGAACAGAATTATTGTATATTTCATTAATCAATAAATCTGATAATAATGCCTGGAGAGACGTTGTGATGATGATGATGTTGACGCGGCATCAAGGGACTCCTGACTCTCAATTATTTAATCTCTTTTGACATCTCCATAGTATAAGTCAAATTTCTTTATTTGGATAAATACTATAGTTGTGACAGGTTTCATTTTTTAAAGAGATTTTGTTACATGGGGCTCTTCCAATCCCTCTTTAACCCTAGTTTGCCTTTTCAGTTAAGGCAGTTGTAATGAATGGACCAATGGTGAATCACACTTGGTGTGAGAAGACATGGTTCCACTTTGGGTGGTGTTGTGAGAAGACATGGATCCAATTTGGGTGGTGGTCTATGTTTCTAGGTCAAGTAAAATTCTTGTCTCATCATTCAAGATTTGTTGGCCAAAAGACATTGACAGATCATTGTGATTTGGTAAAAGCAAAGGTCTTGTTCTCTATGGGTGGTGTCACTTTCAATTCAAATCTATGTTAAGGTGGGTTTGCATATTTTTGTTGTTTTGTTGGTGGTGCTTGGGGTTTTTATTCAAAGAAACTAAAAAATAAATATTTAATTGGATAATAAAGTAGTGTACATAATTATAAAAAATAAATATTTAAAACTTATATATATAGAAAATGCAAGCATAGTATTTTACAATAAAATATAAAATAAAAACCTTTTGAAAGAAGGATTAAATAAATATTAATTTTGAAATAAGTTATAAATGTACAGGTTAAATACACAATAAAATTAATATTAACTCCACATAAAGGCATTAGACATTAGAGTTTTGTAAATGCTACTTTAAAAAACAATAAAAAATAAATACTAACTTTGAATTGAGTTATAAATATCTTTAATAAATTATGACAAGTTAAAATAAGCAATAAAATTAATATTAATTCCATAAAAAAATATTGTAATGTAACATGAGATAAAGATGTATAAATTTTATTTGTAAAGTATGTATAGCAACTCTACACTAACATAATTGATTGTGAAAGGATCATATTGTTGAGATTATTTTGAAGTACTATATTGTTGAGATTGTTGTTGAATGGTGAGGTCTTGACACTTGGTATGTATAAGAGATAGATCCATGTTAGGGTGAAAAGTACGATGCTACGCTAGTTTCCTCATAGGTCGATTTGATGTGGGTGTTTCAACGAACAATGTTTATCATCCATCGTGGATTTGTTGTTCAAATCCGGGGGTGAAGAATAGATTGTGCCTTGCTTGGAATCCCTCCAAAAAGACATAGCACTTGGGACAAATTTAATCACTTTGAATGTTGCAATCAAACAAGGTGCACCTTTCTTCGAACTACTAACTAGAAAAAATCAACATGTATTAGGTAATTAAGGCCCCTTCTTCTCCTTGTATTTTAGTCTTAATATTGTAAACATAATTTGATTTATCTACCTCAAAAGTGATAGTGATCCCAAAGAAGGTTTTTACAAAGATAGGGATACTCTTCTCTATTTAAAACAAATATTATTTTACTAACATTTGATAAAAAGTTGGGAAGCATTTTTTCATTGCTTGTAAACATTTTGTCAAATAAATGACATATATTATCTAAATCTAAATTCTAGGCCTCGCCAAATTATATATTAATAACGTTACTTGTATTTAAAAAAATTAATATAAAAAATGTAATATCCCAAATTTATCAAAATATAAAATTCATAATTTGAAAACCTTTCAAGAATTTTATATATCCCAAACTTATCAAAATATAAAATCCATAATCTAACAAACTTTAGGAATTTTATATATCCCAACTTATCAAAATATAAAAATCAGAATTTGGCAACCTTTCAGGAATTTTGTAATCACCAAAAGTTCATTATAACATCATGAAAGGTTCAATTCTTGTGGGATCCATTATTCAATGCCAAGTTTTAATTGAGGTTGGAAAGGGTTGCACATATAGCTCACATGAATTAAAAGGTGAGAGGGAAAGCTCAAAGGATTCCAACCTTGACTAGGGAAAACATTGTAATGTTTTTTACAATTAAATATAAGGAGACGTGAGGCGGTGGCGAAGTGATGTCAAATCAAGTAAGAGAACGACCATATAATATTTTCTAATAAAAGAACACCGTTTCTAAATTTGGCATGTGAGTGAAGTTTTTTCTTATATGAGTTCAATGTTCCAAAGGGTGAGTCAAATATTTTTCATTGGATTATAGTCGACCATTTCAAAAAGTGGTGTTTTTTTGTTTTTTCCTAACCTCTAGATTGTATTTAAGATTCATGTATTTCTATTTATTTGTGTGAATAATGGTGTAGCAAGACAAGAGGTCATGGAATTGGGTCTCAAGTTATGTAAGAACTTGTTTCATAAGAAAGTTATTTAGTAAAAATAGAGTAAGGTATTAAAAACAATGTAAAGAAACTACCTAATTGGATATGGGGTGTATTGTGTTAATTTTTATGTTAAAAAAAATATTTTTCATAATAAAATATATTGAAATGTGGTTATTCATAATTATAATGAAAAAAGTGGCATCGATTTGATATGGAGTTTCTAAAAATTTAATGAAACATATGTAAGGAACAAATTCAAAAACAAGAACTATAATGATAATCACATTATCAAACAAGATTTACTTATCTGGTTAGAGCACATCCAACTTATTATTCGAGGAATATTCATCAGTGTTATTTTGACAAGGGAAATTTTCAAGATTTGTCTAATGATGTATTAGATTCATGAAGCAAGGGATTAAATTATAGTATTAAGATAGAATACATAGACCTTTTGTCATAAATAAAACAAATATAGAAAAGGGCTCAATTAACTCTAAGAACTCATTAAGGTCTAACCAAAATAAAAATAGAGTATTTATCGCTTTGAAAAGCATACATTTTTTCCCATAGTATCTACCACTCCTTATTGGCCCCTACCAAACCAGTTAGTTTCCTCTCTGCACATTGATTCTATGTTAGATATCAAGATAACTAGAGTCTTCCTTGTGAAACGATGCTACAATGGGGATTGAAAGGAGTGTCAAGTGTGACAAATATCTTCCTTTTATTATTTACCAAGAACTCTCCAAGAACATTGAGCTCAATTAACACAAAAGGAAGGTGTCATGAAAGTTACAAAATGTCAGTGTATAGATAGATGTAAGGAATGTTGTCAATTGGATCTAGCTTGGGTGGTTGGGAGGAACGAATGTTGTCCTTTCCACCTAGGTCCAATTCCTACAAGTGACATGTTGAGATTTTAATGAGTATATTGGTGTAACGGCCTTAAACCTTGTGTTGACAAATCCTTGAGCTTTTGTAGACTCTCAATACTGGAGCTTTTGAAAAATAATGGAATCCATAATTCAATATCTAGTTCTTAAAGCTCAATGCATCACATGTAAACTGAAAGCATGGATTTAATAAGAAGAACTATAATGATAATCACACTATCAAACAAAAATTGTTTATCTTTTTTCTAGAATGAAGCCATTTTATTATTCAAGGAAGATTCCCCACACAACCATAGGATTTTCCTCAAGATGGGTCATTCCTTTGCTAAGGGTCATAGTGCGACCAAGAAAATTTTCAAGACTTTTCCAATGACCTATTAGACTCACGAAGTAAAAGACTAAACTATAGTATCAAGATAGATCACAGAGCCCATGTGTCATAAATAAAACAAATATAGAAAATGGCTCAATTAATCCCAAAAATCCACCAAGGTCTAGCAACCAAATTAAAAATAGAGAACTTATGGCTTTGACAAGGATACATTGTTTCCCATAGTATCTAGCACTCCATGTTGGCCCCTACCAAACCATGGCTAGTTTCCTCTTTGCACATTGATATTGTTAGTCCTTGATTTTGCAAATGACTGATAAGAAAACCTTTTCCCTGCCCTATCTTTCCCTAGATTTATTCTATGCTCTTTTTCTTCTTCTATAGTTTTTGAAGTGCTTGCATTATCATTTTTTGGGTGTTTTTAACATGCATTTGTGTGATTAAGTATAGGATTAGACATTTTTAGAGCTCTCCATCAAATCATAATTATTTTCCCACTTTTAAAATTGAATTTAAATTAAAAAGAAAAGGCGCTACAAGAATAGTGATATTCTTGTAGCGCCAGTGTATTCATTATTCTGCATGTGCCAACTTCATGAGAATGTGAAAGATCGTGCCCGAGATATTTTCCTAAGAAGCCAACATCATTGATGATTAAGAGCAGATCGTGGATTCAGTTATGATACTCATTTGAAGAGAGTGCAGGAAACAAAAAATTCGAATAACGTTGGCCCTGTAGCCAAGATTCCCAAAGCACGGGAAAAGAAGCAAAAAACAGAGGTAGAGTTGGACAGTTATTTTCTTGTTCCAAAAGATGATCCTAAAGACAATAAAGGAATCCATCTCAAAGGGTCTAATAAGAAGCAACTCAGACCATCAAAACAAAAACAAAAGGAACCAGTTGCAGGTGATAAAGCTAAGCAGGTGAAAAAAGCAAGAAAAGGTAAAACAATGGTAAATTGTCCTAGCGAGTCTAAGATTAGGGAAACAAATAAATTCAGACTAAATTCAAAATCCCTTTTCAATCCTTCTCTTAAGGAGGAAAATTTCATTAAGGAAAACACAACAGAAAGAAGAAAGACAAAAATCAAATACAAGAAATACTTTGTTTTCCTGTTTTAGTCCTTATCTTCAAGAGCAATTTCTGAAATGATGGAGATGAATTATTTGAAACCAAAAGAGGTTTTTGTTGGAATGGACCACTTCAAAAAAAACTCTCTCTATTTTACACATCTATCATATTTTAATAGGTTCAAATATATCTTTGAGGCCTATTTTTCAGAGATTTCACAATAAATGATTTCCTGTTTTAGTGACCAATTTTTGGCAAGGTTTCAAAGAAGATGGAGATGAATTTTTGGAAACCAAAAGAGGTTTTTTTTTTTGGAACTGGCCCCTTCACAAAAACCTCTCTCGGTTTTTACACAGATATCACAGTTTCGGAGATACAAAGATATTTTTGGACACTATTTTTCAGGAATTTGCCAAATTTATTTTCCTAAAAAATCTCATGGACAACAGTTGATAAGCCACCTCATAATTCGACTTAGAGATCAGATCTGATATCCTCCTTGATTATTTGAAACAAGACACTAAATATAGATGATGAGGTTTTCATATCCATTTCTTTTGGATCTTGATAAATATGTATTATTTCTATATAAACAGGGTAGAAGGAAAAGTTGGGGGCGGGGGTTGTTGGTTTTGAGAATCAATTTCCCATTTTGAAGAACACTCTATTGAAAAGACAACCATATATTTCAATTGGTACTAAATGCTAAAGGAAATCTGATGGTTAGATTTCTAATTCTTGTCTATTTTTCTATCATTTTCCTACTTGAATGCATGTTAATCTTTTGCAATGCATATGATGTATCTTGTTTATGAGTAGGCCAGTGAAAAATTTATTGATTGTTTGTTCATAATCAGATTTGTTTTCAAGTATTTTTCTCTTGTGTCTTGAATGGTATTTAGGATTAAGAGTTTCATGTGTGAATGGACAAATTGAAAACTTACATATTTTCCCTTTCTTTATATTGCTCTTGCCATGTGATCCATTAGATTAACTACAATTTACTAAGCCATTGAGATATGTGTTTTCTCTTACATGTTTAAGACATTTTTTTCACATTATCCTTAACCCAACCTTCAACCAGTTCAAAACCTAAATGCAAAATTTACCTATAAAACCATTGCAATAACTTGATGATGCCCTAGCTTGCTCTCTCGCAGTCAAGTGAAACTTTAGGGACTAACAAATACTATGTCAGATATTGAGATAACTAGAGTCTTCCCTGCGAAATGATGCTACAATAGGGATTCAAAGGAGTGTCAAATGTGACAAATAACCTTTTTCTTATTTTCCAAGAACTCTCCAAGAATGTTGGAGCTTAATTAACACAAAAGGAAGATGTCATGAAAGTTACAAAATGTTATAGTGTATAGATAGATGCAAGGAAATGTTGGCAATTGGGTCTAGCTTTAGTGGTTGGGAGGAATGAATGTTATCGTCCCCACCCATGTTCAACTCTTGCAAGTGACATGTTGATATCTTAATGAGTATATTATTTTAATTACCTTGAGTCATATGTTGACAAAGTCTTGAGTTTCTATAAAAATTGGTTTACCCTAGGTACCATCCTCGAAATGAGGGAAAGTGTCTAGTAAATTTCTCTAGGATATGTATTTCATGGGAAAAGAATGATGTAAAGCAATATAAGGAAGAACACTATAAAGAAGTAAAAATGATCTATGATGAGAGTACTTCCTTTCTTCATATGGTTATTTATGGGAATAGCTTAAGGCAATTATTCAATGAGAATGTTTTCACTTATCATATGTACTCCTCCATCATTCCTTTCCCTTAATAAAAAAAGTAGCTTTTATTTTATTATAAAACATGTCTGTTCACACCACTTGTTTAATCTTTACAACCTTTTTTTAATTCCCCTTATTCTCTCACATTTAAGAAAGATTATGGACATTGGTAGTTTCTAGCATCATTATGTGGATTTCTCCCTTTTTTTCGGTTTCCGATTGGAAGGCAATATTAATTTCCAACTAGTAATTGGTAACCTTATAATGAGATTCAATGGGAATGGATCCTATGACTTCCCTAGGTATTATGCATTGGTAGAAAGAGTCAAACTTGTTGAACTTATGTTATACTGAGAGGGGGGTGAATCAATATAAGATAGTTTTTACTTTATTTAACCATTCATCAATCATTCATTAGGTAAGAAATAATAATCACATATAAACTCAAATCACAATGCACATAGTTTAACATGGAAACCCAATCAGGAGAAAACCATACAACTTATCTTTATAAATTCATGTAGGCACCAACCTACTGCTACAATATTTGCAAGAACCAACCAACTGGAGACACCAATCCCCTCAGCTAAGCACCAACTTAATAACACCTATAGGTACCAACCTACTAGAGACACCAATTTCTTTAGTTGAGCACTAACTCAACACGATATTGTGTAGTTACCAACCTACTTGAGACACCAATCTCCTCAGATAAGCACTAACTCAGTAAGACTTGTATAGACACCAATCCATGATCTTCATACATAGAGTATTCCTGACTTCACTTGCATGCTTCATACTTTAGACATAACTTCAAACCCTAGTCAAATTTAGCCTTCATTCCCTAGCGATCCTCATAGCATCATTCCAAGAATATGATCCCATACTATATCATCACAACATCAAAACAACACACTTTGCAAAATCACAGACCTTCATTCCTTCATGGCACACCTTAAGAACAAGAAAACCCCTCAGACTTCTCTTGCACACCTTAGATCCCAAATAGACACCCCAACTCCTCTAGCACACCTCAGACTTGATCTCTTGCTTGGATTCTCTTCAAATGCACACATCTATCCTATATTTATAGTATTTTTTCCTCACTTTCAGGGCCAACCTCTAAATTCATATCTCTTCATTCCTAAGGATTTATAGGGAATGCCATATATTGTTGGAAAAGCCTCATAATAATCTTTCCAACTATATAACCTATGCTCCCACTTGAGCTAGATATCTAGGGTAAAATTTCCTTCAAATATAGGGTATCCAAACTGAGCATCAAAAATCCAAAAACAACATTTCCAACAATCTCGATCTTGCAATTTTTATCTTGAACATTTGT
The DNA here is from genome assembly GCA_009831015.1 of Picea engelmannii. Taxonomy (NCBI): domain Eukaryota; kingdom Viridiplantae; phylum Streptophyta; class Pinopsida; order Pinales; family Pinaceae; genus Picea; species Picea engelmannii. The sequence continues at coordinate 9,913 of ML879704.1, forward strand.
ATTCTCCCCCTATCTTTAACATCAATGACAATAATATTTCCAACAAAATTAACCAAGTTATCCCATAAAATTTAAATATATTATTTATACTAAAAAAATATGCCTATTTGAATATTAAAACTTTGCAAGTAGGCTCTCAATTTAGATTTAAAAACTAAAACAAATTATTATTATTTATATGGCCAATAATATATATGAGGGACACTTGAAATGGGATCATACGTTGCTCTCTCCTAAAATAAACATTGACTTTGATATGATCATAAGTAAAAGACAAAAAAGAGTTTTAATATAAATAAAATAACAATATTTGTATGGCCAATATTATATAGTTAAAGCAGATTTAATGATTATAAATCTYATAATATAAAAGAGTAAAATATATACACCTTTATCAACTACAAAATCAAATTATTATATATAAAAAATTCCATATGTCTTACATATAAGAAAATCATATACATCAATTCGATACCAMAACACAAATATAACCTTAAATTGATTTATTATTAAAATATATTGACACTAAAATGAAATTAAGTTATTATTAAAATATATTGAAATATTAAGTTATCAATAAATAAAAAATAGAAATAAGAAAATAATGCCGTGACGCTAAAGATAGTTTTAAAAAAATGATTTATTTAATTGAAAAAAAATAATAAATGAAAAAATGAAAAAAAAAAAAAAGTTATTTGATTAAATTAAATAAATATAAAAGACATAAGATAAATAGATTATATGTTATTGTTTAAAAAAATTATTTAATTAAAAAATAATAATAAATGAAAAAAATGAAAAAAAAATTAATAAGTTATTTGATTAAATTAAATAAATATAAAAGACATAAGAGAAATAGATTGTATGTTATTGTTTTTCTTCTTTATGTTGATGATATTGTTCTTATTGAAAGGAATCTCTATGATCTTAGTATGTAGCTTAGAATCYTCAAGGACTTCTGCTCTAGTACATGTATGATTGTAAACATTGACAAAACAAGGTTATGATCATTAAATCCAACAAGATCACATACGCTACTTTTATATATGACAACAATATCTTGGAGGAAGTGCCTTCGTACAAGTATCTTGAGATTGATATTCATCACAAGCTCAATTGGAACTATAACATCGAGAAAATGATAAATGGAGGGTGAAGAGCTTATTATGGGCTTGAAAATAATTGTAAATTAGCAGACCTTTGGCTATGGGATAAGAAAAAACTCCTCTTTGAGACTCTTGTCACTCATGTTATCTTATATGGATGTGAAGTTTGAGAATGCAATATCTCTCGAGAATCCGAGAGAAATATAGAGAAGATCCAAAGGAATTTTATAACTTATAGATTCAAAATTAAAGGCAACACACCTTATCCTATCCTCCTCTTAGGTGAAACTTCCCCCCGTTGAGAGCACAACTATGATTATGCATTTAATGTACAAGAACAACACAAACAACATGGATGACAAGAGGCTCCCCAAAATTGCTTCAGACTCTAACCAAAATCATCAACAACTCAAGCAAAGATGGAATAATGATGTCAAGTCTTGACTATATCATTGGAAAATAAAAAAAGAAATTATTATGCAAAATACATATGATATAAAAATATTATGTAAGCTAAATTTAAGGAGAATCTATGGTGTAATAAAGTATAAGAGGATAAAGAAAAAGATATTATAATTAGGTGGTTAACCCTAATATCGAAAATTAAAAGTATCTCTTTGTTTTGACTAGCGTAAAGAAGAGAACAAATATTGCTAAAATAAAAATTAATTCTCATGAGCTGCATAATAAAACTGGGCATTTGACAATCCCCAAAACACCATGGAAGGAAAAAATCGGTCACATTTGTGACACCAAGAGGGTTGAAGATGAAAAACACTTTCTCCTAGAGTGCCCTACTTATACCCAAATTAGATCTCAATTTAAAAATATTTGTCATGATATCGATCTTCCTAGCCTTCCAAGTCATCAAAACTTTAGTGATCTTGAAAAGCTTCTCTTAATGTTTTTCAAGCATCAAAATATCATTTAAAAAAAATCTAAGTAATCTCTTACTTTTCTTAAGGTATGATACACCAATTTTGATCTCAATAAATATTATAGATATATAATTAGAAAAAATTAATGACCTAAGAGTTAAAATATTATTTTTTAATAAAATTTTAACTAATAAATTTGGATGTATGATATAGATTAATTGGTCAAAAATTTTAATTACTTTTTAGTTGCTTCATATTTTAAAGGGTTTTGAAACACTCTAACTTAATTTAAAATTCTCAAAATTCTAAATTAAATAATTGTGAATTTTTATTTTATTTTATTAAATCTGCATAAAAATAAAAATAAAAACTTTAAAACCATTTTGTATAGTATATATTATATTAAAAATCACTAACTAAAGGAGAGAAAATCTCTTTCTTTTCTATTTTTCCAAATTTTTATGACTTTTCGTTTTTCATTGTTCATTTATTCCATTTTTGTTTTATATGAGTCAATTAAATTATTTATTAGGTTTTTTTAATTATTTAATAATTTTTAAAGTTTTTTTACTTAGTTAAATTAAATTATTATTATTTTTTTTTTTTAGTAAAATACATACATATTTGGGGTGGTAGGTGGGGGGAGTCATCTATGACTCTGATGGACAAAAGGTAGTAGATTTTTTCTAGGGTTTGGGAAAAAACATCAATAATAGAGCATAAACTCTAGCAGTATTCAAGGGTTTAAAAATTGCACATTCATGAAGCATCCAAACCCTCGTGGTGATAGAGGACTATGAGATAGTTATAAGGGATCTCCTTGGACTCTCAACCATTATTGCTCAGCTTCCCAGTGGTTTCCGCTCGCGAATTAATTCTTTGAAACAACTCTTCCACATAGTCCATTATTTCCACATCCTTCGCTCTCAAAACACAGAAGTCGACTGCTTAGCTAAATCAACAAAATATTTAGAACAGGTCCAACCCATTATTAATCAAATTCCCTCGCATGCCTGACTCCCTTACCTTTCATTAGTTTCATTGTCTTCCCTCCCCAAACCTGGATC
>ML879705.1:0-10579 GCA_009831015.1 Picea engelmannii
TTCACAAGTTTTGTTTTTACTATAAAGTGAAATTCTAAATAAAAAAAATACTTTTATATGTCGGAAGTTGAATAACTTGTGAAAATACAGTTTTTTTTCTCATAAAACAAGCAAAAGTGTAACCCATCTTCATGATTTCACCCCACACTGAAGAAAATTTTGTACTATTTTTAGATATTTATTCATTGCAGGTACATAGTTATGCTTATTTCAAGTTAGGGTAGTTGACTAATCCAATACTAGTCATGTGATACTAAAGTAAAGTTTGATGAAAATGCTAGTCTCTTGTTACAAATCAGATTTGCATGATGAAATTGATGAGGGCTTTTGGTTGAGTTACATGTTGGGTATATGGTTGAGACAAGTAGTTGATGAGTTGGCACATACATGAGGTATATAGTTGAAGATGTTGGTACATATTGATGAGTCATAGTTGATGAGTAGTTGATACATGATTGGTACATACTTGGTACATGGTTAGAGGTACTTGTTAGTAGTATTGTTTATACATGGTTTATGGATGATGTAGCATGCATGTATTGGTATATTATTAGAAGCACATATTGATCTTGGTGATGATTATGAGTTGTTTTGTTGTGATTGGTTGATGCACATCTTTTAGAGATGTCTTGGTGATTGATCTTGGTGAGTAGATCTGATTTGGTTGATAATATTGATGAGACAGGTTGTTGTGATAGGTTGTTTGGACATGTTGTTGTGACATGTTATTTGTACAGGTTTGATGCATGGTTGATGCACTTGTTCATGGTACAGGTTTAGGGGGGGTTGGTGCATGGTCGATGCACTTGTTTATGGTACAGGTTGATTACAAATTGTTTGGTACTGGTTGGTGCATAGTTGATGTACTTGTTTATGGTATAGGTTGGTGTATGGTTTATTCACTTGTTTATGGTACATGTTGATTACAGGTTGAGGTATTGGTTGATGCACGGTTCAGGTTATTGGTACAGGTTGTTTGGTGCAAGTTGGTTGGTATAGGTTTACAATAGTATATCTCACAGTGATAGTGTGATAGTGGTTCCATCTTTCTAATTATACGTAAGGGAAGTTGGATGGGGAAAGGACAAGTGGTTGTATCCACCTTTCGGTTGTAGCCGGAGAACATAGGGGGTTGTAGCCTCCTTCTGGTTGTAGCGAAAGAATTGGGTATTTGGAGCTTCCCTCAGGTTGTATCTTGATAAACTAGGGGGTTGGAGCCTCCTTCTAGTTGCAACAGGAAAAAAAAGGAATTTGGTGCTTCCAATGAATGTAATTCTTAAAGACATATAAGAAAAAAGATTATGTGGTTTTCTCCCAATTTGGGTTTCCACGTAAAAACATTGGTGTGTAGTTTTTGTGTATGATTTCTCATTTGTTCATTGTTTATTTACTCTGCAACTATTGGATGATAATGCTACATTGATATAAAACTTGCATTTTGTGGTTAAAAAGGATTTGATTGCTCCATTACTGATTCACCCCCCCTCTTAGTAATCGAACAATTGGTATCATAGCTGGTTCCTTCAGGAAATAGTTTAACCACTAGAAGGAGATCATGGATTATTCTGAGAATGGAGTACCAATGTTTAATGGTCAGAATGGTTTTAAGTATGAGATGTGGAGTAGAAGGATGAAAGTATTTTTACATGCGCATGGACATTATATTTGGCTATCAATTGTTAAAGGATATGATAGTTAAAAAAAGGGCAAAGACTGCAACCAAGAAGGAATTGAAGAAGAATAAAAGAATATCAATGGATTTCATTTGGGAAGGATTACCTAATCCGGTAAGAGAAAAGGTTGGTAAATGTTCGTCAGCTAAATAACTTTGGGATAAGTTACATGACATATATTCTTCACCCATCACAAATTCATAAAATTTCAAAGAAGATGTAGATACAGATCGAGAAGAATTATGTTCACAATGTCAAAAAGATTCAGAAGATGAAGAGTACATAATCACCATAGGTATGTCGTGTTTCTTTAATTGTGAAAAATGTGGACATATTGAAATAGAATTCCATGAAGGAAATGAGAGAGAAAAAATAATTGAAAAGGAAGACAATTATGAAGCATAATTGCTTAGTGCTTTAGATGAACTAAGAGAAGAAAACAAGTCACTCAAGAAATAATTGATGAAACAAAAGAAGATTTCTCACATTTTTTAAGAATCCCAACATGTCATTGAGAAATTAAGAACTCATCTAGAAGAAGCCAGAAAGATCGAAGAAAATCTTGAATATCAAAAGAAGTATTTGGAAGACAACATAGAAGCACAAAAGGAAGAAGAAAAAATGAGAGAGAAGATATTGACATATCATCTTAAGGAAATAACTAACGATCTAAACCAGTTTGAGGGAGATTTTGGTAAATAAGAGAAAGGACTTGAAGAAGAAACAATCACATTAAAAATTCATCTTGAAGAAGCGAAAAGAACATAATAAGTCATGAAGTCTCAGATAATGATGAAAGAATAAGAGGTTGAGAAGCTTGAAGAAGAAGTTGTCACATTGAGAAGTAAAATCATCAAGCTCAACACAAATGTTGAAGAGACAGAAAAATCCACATTAGTTATAGAGAATGAAGAGAAGCACTCAAGGTTGCTAGAAAAGAAGAATGAAGAGAAGCACTCAAGGTTGCTAGAAAAGAAGAATGAAGAAAATAGAAAGAGTTATGAAGAAGTACTCAAGGGAAGGAATCATGGTCAACCAAAATCTAAAAAAACTATTGAAGATACATCTTCAAGAAGGCCATTCATGTTCAAGCCACAAAGAAGCTTCAATCATAATCATGATCAGTCAAGGAAGAAATTCAGAAGGACTACACCACAAATAAGATCATTCACTCCCAGGTATGCAAATTTCTTTTATGGTCATTGTTTTTATTGTAGTAATTTTGGACATAAGGTTGCAGATTGGAGGGATTATAAAAGAAGTGTTCAAGCAAGAAGTGCATATGTGGCCCCACGTAACATTGAATGTTACAAATGTAATAACTATGGACACATATCTAGTGATTGTAGAATAATGATCGATACTTCCATGAAATATAACATTGATATCATATATAAGAAAGTATGGATAAGAAAACCCAAAGAACATGTGAACAAAGACCAAGTCCCAGAGATCGCAAGATTGGAAATAAAACAAGATGAATAAAATTCTACAGAGAAAATGAAATATGTCAGATACAGAAAGGTTTGGAAAATAACTGAAAGAAAATAAGGGTAGGTAAATAAGGAACATGTTCAAGAGATTGTACTTCTAGGCATTGTAGTGAAAGATGAATCCACATGAAGAAAGAAATAAGTCAGAGCTCAGAGAGATGATGAATATACCAATGAAGATGATGATGAATCTACCAATGAAGATGATGATGAATACACATTAGAGCACGAATTGTTATGAGCCATCCAACTTAGAGACTCCCAAGTAATATGAATATTAGACAGGAGGAGTCTATGCAATAGATGTGAAAGACCAAAGAACCATCATTCGAGCAGCTTGTAGAGTTTGAGAAGATAGATTCAGAGTAGTCAGTTAGCAGAAGTACAATTTGATAGATTAATCAAGCCTTGATGATAGTATAGTGATAAATGGGTCAACATTATGGATAGTTACGCAAGTAGAGTCTTGGACACTATGGAGGAGAGAATGGATTCATAGATTGGTTCAAAGAGTGGTTCAGAGACAAAGGAAAATTATCATAATGGGTGATAATTACACAATAAATGGCTCTAACAATGCTAATGGATTCCAAATTGACAGATATTGTTTGGACACATGCAATGCATACAACAATTCACATTCAAAATAGAGTAATGCTTAAAAAAAAAAAGGAAAAAACTCCCTATGATCTATGGAAAAGAAGCACAGAAAACAACCTCTACATCAAGGTAAATCAAGGTAGTATTTTATTAATTGAAATTTATGTTGATGACATTGTTTTTGAAAGTATGAATGATAGGTTAAACCATAAATTTTCAAAGGATATGCAGAATGAATTTGAAATGCCATTACTTGGAGAACTATCCTTCTTTTTGGGTCTTCAGATATGTCAAAGAAACCATAGAATTTTTATTTATCAAACTAAGTATATCAGATAAATGCTAAAGAGGTTCGAAATGGAAGATTGCAAACTAGTTGCAAGTTGAGAAAAGATGACGATTCAAACTCTACAGACCAGAGGCAATACAGGTCAATGATTGGTAGCTTACTATATGTGAAAACATCTAGAACATATGTAATGCAGGAAGTTGGACAGGTAGCATGATTTCAAGAAGCACCAAAGGATTCACATGTCTTAGCAGTAAAGAGGATTTTCAGATATCTCAAAGGAACATAAGAGTCTGGATTATGGTATCCAAAAGGAAAGGATCTATCACTTATTGCCTACACAGATGCAGATTGGGCAAGTTGCATTGATGACCGATGAAGAACCAATGGAGAAATGTTCTACTTAGATATACAGGTTGAGTATGTTGAGCCCATTCCAATCTATTGTGATAATACAAGAGCCTTCAGTATCTCAAAGAACATGGCGATGCACTCCAAGAAGAATCACATTCCAATAAAGTATCACTTTCTACGGAACATGTTGCATAGAAGAACATCAGATTTGAATATGTGGGCACAAAATAACAAGTGGCAGACATCTTTACAAAACTTCTTCCAAGGTAATCCTTTGAGTATTTTCTCTGGAGACTCAGAGTAATTTCTACTCCAAAATGAATGTTTTTGAATGCTTATCTTATATGTCATAGATTTACACTAGGATGCACCATAAAGAGGAAATTTCAGGTTGGGGGATCAGTTTCAGAAAGAGTTCAGTTAGGTGGAGTATCCCCAAGGACAGTTCAGTTAGGGGGAGCATCCCTGGATGGAAAGATACATTTTCCATTGATGACAAAGGGGGAGATATTTATCAGATGCAGGATAGAAATGCTTAGAGATAGAGAACATAAGCATGTAGACATGAGGAGCATCCCAAGGAGAGTTCATTTAAGGGGAGAAACCCAAAAGGGAGATACCCTTTTCCATTGATGTCAAAGGGGGAGAGAGAGAAACATTGATGAGTATAAGCATGGATGTTATCATGACGAAATGTTGTCATCAATGCCAAAGGGGGAGATTGCCAGACACTTGGATTAGGTTGATGGGCAGTTGGTATGGATTATTGGTTTTCATTGATGTCAACCATTGGAGAGTGATATTGTATATTTTTGTCAACCCTTAGTGATTGATTTCAACCCTTGGAGAAAGTTCGGTAGTGAATTTTGGTAGCACAAAGGTTTGGGTAATGGACCCATGTTTGTTTGATGTATAATGGTATGAGTTTTAATATATTTTAAGGTAATACTATTCTATATAGATAATACATGTCATTCCATTTCCGGTGGTATGTGGAACGTCACATAACTCCTCACGGTTAGAGAGTTATGGCCATCTGAAGTTGGAGAACACAAGTTTGGGTAATGGACCCAAGTTTGTTTGATGGATAATGGTATGAGTTTTTCTATTCTTTCAGGTAATATTATTCTATATGGATATTGAAGGTCATTCCATTTCTGATGGTATGTGGAACTTCACATAACTCCTCACGGTTAGAGATTTATGGACATGTGAAGTTGGAAAACCCTCATGAGTCATCTATAATCCCCAAAAGGTCAAAGTGGTTTAAGAGATTTTAGAAGGTAAATAATAAAGTGAATTGATGAGTGTACTATAAGTCAAAGTAAATACAAAATAAATTATTTAAACAATAAATTTAATGGAGAAATTACTAAGTTACAAGTGGTTATAAGTGGGTTAACCCTAAAATAAGGAAAGTGGGTTAAGATGGTTAAAAGGTAACCCCTTAAGGAAGCTACATGAAAGTATAAATAAGAGGCAAGACTCTCTCATTTTAATCACACTTGAGCATATTGAATATCTACAGGTGACTGAGGTAACCAAATAATATCTAAGCCAAATTTCAGAGGGAAGGTGAAGTAAAGAAGGTCGAAATTCAAGGGAGGATAAATTCTTTTGATGATGCTTTCTAATGTATGTTATTTACAGGTCACCTAACCATTTTCGCAATAATTTTTTTTTATAGAATGATTCAGACCATGAAAATGGGAGGCCATTGAGGAAACATATCCAAGTAGATATGGTACAAATTTCACCTTATGGGTCGTTGTATTTTTGGACTTATAGTCTGTGGAAAATAGGGTTTGTGGCTAGTCCTGAAACTAGTCTAAAACAAGCATTTCGGGTAAAAACATCATAAATTATTCATAACAGATCCAAATTTAGTAAGAACAAATGTGTTGGTTATAGTACAGTATGTAGTATTCTTTGTACAATTTTTAGATCCATAAAACAAATATTATGTGCAGGGCATGCTCTACAAGTTCGCTCTCTAGAATAAGCCAGAATTCAATGAGGTATGCCATTTTTGTTCTAACTCATTTTCTGATAGGTTCCAAGTAGTGACACCTGGAGGAATTGCATAAAACACACTGAATAACATTGTGTACTATTTTCATATCTTTATTCATTACAGGTACATAGTTATTATACTTAAATAATAAGAGTCAAGGGAGCTCTAACTGGGTAGTTCATAAGGCACAATACTTGCTATGGTTTTGAAAATGGGGTAGCAAGATAAGTGGGCTTGATTGTGGGGAAAACTCCACAGTTCAACGTGCTTGAGCCAGAGGCGTCTTAGGATGGGTGACCACTTGGGAAGTCCTGGTTACTGGGTGCAAGCCCTGGAAGTGATGATTGATTCATGCAATTCATTTCGTTCACTTCAATCCCATTTCTTCACCCCTGTGAGCATCACCCGATGCAATGAGTACTAAGTGGACTATTCAAATCATGAGAATTATTGGTCAGTTGAGACTAATACTCATGAATATGGGTCATATATTAATGACTTACACTACGCAATTAATCCCAAAAATAATATCTAATATCTTGCACTGCGGAAGCCCCTATATACTTAAATACATAGTTATTATTATTTTAAGTTAGGGTTGTTGACTAATCCAAAACTAGTCATGTGAGACTAAAGTAAAGTTTGATGAAAATGCTAGTCTCTTGTTTTTAAAGTTAAGGAAAGTTTGCAAGTATGTGATCATATATATCGGGTCTATTACAGAGTTACAAATCAGATTTGGATGATGAAATTGATGAGGGTTTTTGGTTGAGGTACATGTTGGGTACATGGTTGAGACAAGTAGTTGACGCATTGGCACATACATAAGGTGTATAGTTGATGTTGTTGGTACATCTTGATGAGTCATATTTGATGAGTAGTTGATACATGATTGGTACATAATTGGTACATGGTTTGAGGCACTTGTTAGTAGTATTGTTGACACATGATTTATGGATGATGTAGCATACTTGTATTGGTATATTATTAGAAGAACATATTGATATTGGTGATGATTATGAGTTGTATTGTTATGCTTGGTTGATGCACATCTTTGAGATTTGTCTTGGTGATTGATCTTGGTGAGTAGATCTGATTTGGTTGATAATATTGGCGATATAGGTTGTTGTGATAGGTTGTTTGGAAAGGTTGTTGTGACATGTTATTTGTACAAGTTTGGTGCATGGTTGATGCATTTGTTCATGGTACAGGTTGAGGTATAGGTTGGTGCATGGTTAATGCACTTGTTTATGGTACAGGTTGTTTGGTATAGGTTGGTGCATGGTTGATTCACTTGTTTATGGTACAGGTTGATTACAGGTTGAGGTACTTGTTGATGCAGGGTTTAGGTTATGGGTAGAATTTGTTTGGTGTAGGTTGATTGGTACGGGTTTACAGCAGTATATCTCACAGTGATAGTGTGACAGTGGTTCCATCATTCTATTTCTACATGAGGGCGGTTGGACGGGGCAAGGATAGGTGGTTGTAGCCACCTTTCGGTTGTAGCTGGAGAACATGGGGGGTTCTAGCCTCCTTCTGGTTGTAGCCAGAGAATTGGGGAGTTGGAGCTTCCCTCATGTTGTATCCTGAGAAACTAGGGGGTTGGAGCCTCCTTCGAATTGCTGTTGGAAAACAAAGGACGTTGGTGCTTCCAATGAATGTAATTCTCAAAGACATATAAGAAAAATAATTTTTTGGTTTTCTCCCACATTGGGTTTCCACGTAAAAACATTGGTGTACTATGTATGTGTATGATTGCTCATTTGTTCATTGTTTATTTACTCTGCAATGATTGGATGATAATGCTACACTGATCTAACACTTGCATTTTGTGTTTAAAAAGGATTTGATTGCTCCATTATTGATTTGCCCCCCCTCTCAGTAATCCAACATTATCTTATGTGTACTCAATTCCCATCTCTTTTTCTAAATCACACACTATCCTTACCTATTACTATAACATACACATTGTGTACCTTTAAAATATTATTTACCTTATTTATTATCCCCTAAATTCACTTCATAAACTCCTATAAATAACTTATTATAATATTACACAATCCAACATATATGATTCACATCCATCATCACGATTTCTCTCTTTGTTCATCATGCATTATGTTTTCCACGCACCACTCTATACATCACTCTTTTGCATTACTCTTCTTTTATATTTATTATCATGTTCCCCATTACATCACTCATCTACCATTGCTCTACTCACATATTAATGAATCTACACTTAGTGCTAATATATATCTACTTATCAAGGTCCCTTGAATACGCATTTACATTGTTATCCATAATATCATTTACTGTATTCAATACTCTTATCTTAATTAAGTATTATTACTACCTATACCTCACTTATAACAAACCCTTTTCTAACATTTAAATATAAACAATATAAAATATGTTTTAATTTTAAGTAAGACCCCTTAAATAAATATTCAAAATAAATTTATAAATATGTTTTGTTTTAAACTTATATAACCATTTATATCTCATTATATAACAATTTAAACAAATAATTATACTTTTACTTTTCTTTATTATAATCCTACTTATATTTCTTCTCACTTTGACTTAAACAAATGAGTATTATAATCCTCTAGTATTTCTTCTCACTTTGAATTTGAATATTCTTATTTTTCCATATTCTGGCTATTACTTGTGAATAGTGAATTATGTTATAATCCTACTAGTATTTCTTCTCACTTTGAATTTGAATATTCTTACTTTGCCATCCTGATTTCTAGTAATCACTATGCTCACATGCCATTACTTGTGAATTGTGAATTTCGTTATAATCCTACTAGTATTTCTTCTCACTTTGACTTTGAATATTCTTACTTTGTCATTCTGATTTCTAGTAATCACTATGTTCACATGCCATGATATTTCATTACATTATTACTCCATAATATATTTTATAGAGTTCATTAACATTCCTTATAATGTATTGTTTCATTTAGCATTCTTTTTTATACTTCCATCTGCTATTACATTTGTTGCCATTTTTTTTAGCACATAATCATGTCTTAACTTAACAAATGCTTTATATTATTTGTAAACTCGTCATCTTATTATCTCATTATCTCGTAAAACTTTTATTGCTTATTCCAACTAATTTCTCTCACTTTTATAGAATACATTCAATTTACCACTTATGTAGCACACTTCATTATACTTAATCAACTATTACATTTTGTTCTTCCATATACTACATCATATTTCTAGTCCATGTGTTTCCAAACCACCTTGAATTCAATTCAAACTCGATATTTGACCTCCATCCTATTACCTTTCATCCACCATTCTATCCTACTTTAAACATCATTAAATTTCCCAACCATTTGTGTTAATTCCTTCATAATTGTTTTAATAACCAACCCTTGAACCAACATCCTTACTCATTACCACCACAAGCACTAATTTTATTTATATTATATTCATCCCCTTAACCCGTGTTGACCTAATTTATTATGCACCTTATCCTTTAATCTTACTTATAACATAACCTTGCATTTTTCCATATATTGTATCTATTTACATTCACTTATGATTTTACTTTCGCTTACTAAACATACTTCAACTCACTCTCTTCAACTTTTGAATCTATTACTCAAATCACTAAAAACACAATTTTTTCCTACTCATTTTCTTGCAACGTATTTTTTCTTCCTCTTTAACACTTGTCTATTACTTTATTGTTAACTTTTATAACATCGTTGTTCTTCTCTATACACTTCCATTTCTATTTGTTTCTTTAGTATAACCCTCAACTATACAAGAATTTGTATTTATCATCAACTTGTTATTGTGTTTCTTTTATAATTATTTTTCTATCACTTTTCCCTTATCCACTTGTCTTTGCACCCACTTTCTACTATTTAACTATACACCACCTTGATTACTAGTTCATCTCACCCACATACTTCCCAAATTTTCCATCTATTACACTTTTACATTGCTTACCCTTTTTTTTTCTCATGTGTGTGGCTAATTTTATCTTGTATAAAACTATTACACAACCTTGTACCTACCTTCTTATTACACTACCCTTTTTAATATATCCAATTTTCAACATTTTACCATTGCTCATTATAACCTTTTTTTTTAATGTTTCCTTTCTACTCTTTATATTCAACTCGTC